>VZUI01048075.1:0-12524 GCA_013401135.1 Cettia cetti | reverse complement strand
TGGGATGGGATGGGATGGGGTGGGATGGGATGGGATGGGATGGGATGGGATGGGATGGGGTGGGATGGGATGGGATGGGGTGGGATGGGGTGGGATGGGATGGGATGGGATGGGATGGGTGTGTTTTGCCTTCATCAGCTACAATAACCCAGATTCCATCCCTGCACAGTGCTCATAGTAAGGGCTTTGAATAATTTTGAATAATTGCAGTTTGTGTGCTCCGAGGCAGTTGTAGATTGCAAAAAGCCTTCCCCAAAGTGTGATATGTGTGATGCAAGCAGCTGAATTTCCAGCAATTGATCTGCTTGACTTCCTCAGGCTCCTTCAGTAACGGCTCTTCCCTCTGCTGTTCTCTGTCCCCAGGAGCACCAGTCTGTTCCACGAGGTCGTGCAGCTGGACTTTGAGATCGCCAGCTTCAGCAGCCTGTCGGGCACGCAGCCCATCAGCTGGCAGGTGGAGTACCCCCGCCGGGGCTCCTCCGAGCCCGCCCTGGCCGAGATCTTCATCTGCCAGAAGGACCTGGTGGGCATCGTGCCCCTGGCCATGGTAAGAGCTCCCCTGTGTGTGCCTGCCCTGCAGGCTGAGGCACCCACGGAGCCCAGTGGGCAGGGAGTGCAGCCTGCAGGGTGAGGGGAGGGGAGGGGACACTGCAGCGAGCCTGCATGCGAGCCTGCACCTGCACCCTCACCTGCACCCTGACCTGAACCTGCACCCTGACCTGAACCTGCACCCTGACCTGAACCTGCACCTGCACCCTCACCTGCACCCTGACCTGAACCTGCACCCTGACCTGAACCTGCACCTGCACCCTCACCTGCACCCTCACCTGCACCTGCATCTGCACAATGACCTGCACCCTGACCTAATCACTGAGCTACTCCCTGACTTCATAGGAGAGGGGATGCTGAGAGGGAAGGGAAGCTGAGAGGGAAGGGAAGCTGAGAGGGAAGGGAAGCTCAGAGGAAAGGGAAGCTCAGAGGGAAGGGAAGCTCAGAGGAAAGGGAAGCTCAGAACTCTTCATCTCTCTCAGGTTAAAACTTGAATTTCTTGGCTTTTCTGGCATAGCCCAGTAGAATTTCCTTCCTGTTTCTGACTGCCTTGAGCTTGCAGGCTGCAGAGCAGCTCCAGAGGGCCTCAAGGACCCTCTGCTGAAGACCAGGTTGCTTGGTCCATTGTATGCTGAGGCTGATACTGATTCTTCTGCTTGATGACCTAATAGTGTAAGAACTTTCGGTTTCAAGCCAAAAATATAAAACAGTGATACACTCAGTCACATATTTAGGAGTCATGAAGTGCAGACTTTCCTGTGGATAAATGGTTTGGGTTAAAATCTCCTCTCTCTGTGTATTTTGTCCCTCTGGTGCATCATCTTGGTGGCAAAATCCTGGCAGCCTTTTCTTTGAACGGTGTTCAGCAAATAATTAGATGAGTATTGTTTCCTGGAAGTTCCAGTCTTCAATATATTTTTCCCCTTTGAAGAGTGAAACTGCTGCACATATCAAATGAGGTCATGCCCAGCAATTTCCTGATCCACAGGCTGTTAAGTCAGCAGAAAGCCTGCACTGCATTCCAGATCTGAGGGGGAAATAATTGTCCTCATTACCTGTCAGCTTGAACAGGGAATATTTATTGGAGCATCTATCCTCTAAGGGCTGGAGAATGTGTGTGGAGAAGGATTTTTGTGGTCAGATTTTATTTTGAGATAGATGCCTTCCACTATGACACCCCAGAACATGTGTCTGCTGGCAGACTTTGTGTCTTCTTGCTCATTTCATGAAAGAATTCATCAGCTTCTTCTCTATATTCCATATCTGAGGAAATTGAGATTCTAATACCTCCTGTCAGGGTGTAATGCCTTTGCACTTCCATACGGGGCTCTTGCAGACTTGTGTCTCTTCTGCATTAAAATTCATCTGCCTGCAAGGGTTCCTGTAAGAACTGGAGGTCTAAAAGGATGACTTTAGTGTTGTATAAATCATGTAAGGTGAGATCCTTTATTCCCAACAGATTAGGCACTGGGGGTTCAAACAGGGGGTTCAAACAATGAAATCATTAAACCTTTCTCTTCACAAAGCTCTCGTGTTTATCTCGCTGCTGTGCCTTGTGATAACACCGAGCCAGAGCCAAACCACACTGAGTTAACAGAATGCAGCTGGACAGAACACCAGAGTACAATTGGCTTTTCTAGCAGGATATTGGTAGATAAAGGGAATTTTCACCTTTCTGTTGGCTAACTCTGTGTACCCAGCCTAGGGTGCTTCCTCCGTGCAGGCATTAATCTCCAGCTGAGCTGATTGCCTGGCAGTTCCCTGCTCAGGAGCACCAGTCCCACTGGAAGCAGGGAGGGCGAGGCTGTCCCTGCTGAGAAGTCAGATCAGAGTCTTTATCTGCACTGCCCAGCAGAGCAGCAGCACGAGGTTGTGTACAGAAATTAGATCTCAGTGTTTAGCAGCAAGTGGGGAAAGGAGATTTTGTTGATTTAAGCGTTCCAAGGTAAAACTGCAAACATCCAAAGTCAAAGTGACCAGAAAAAGGAGCTGCCCAAAGACACTGCAGTGCCCCGGGGTGCAGGAGGGGTCAGGTCTCTGCCTCTGGTCTGAGGGAGACCCTGCAAAGTCTTTGAGCCAACTTTTCCCTGCAAAGTCTTTGAGCAAACTTTTCCCTGGTTTGGGGGAACAAAAAGGCTCTGAACCCATGGACCAAAGCTGGTCTCATGTGAGCCATCCCAAACTTATGAAGCAAGAAAGATCATGTATCTTTTATTGCCCTGTGCCTGATTACATTACAGAAAGAGTAGTAAGATAAAAACCAAGTGGTCTTCCAAAGATTAGTGCAGCTGTTGCTATGGTGTTGTGAAAGAGATTAAAGAATTGACATTGTCAGCAAGAACTGAACCTGAAATTTTAAAAGAGCCTTGTAGGGCTTGGCTCAGTGGAGCAAGAGGTTGGGTAAAGCTGCAGAGAAATCGATGGGAATTCCTCATGCAGTCAGAAGAGAGGCTTTTAGCAGAGTCCATATTCCATCTGCCTAAATAGTGTGTGCAGATAAGGAACAGCAACACAGTGATTGCTACAGGGAAACAATAGGAGCAAGAGACATCAAAACTGATGGACTGACAGTAACTGGAGTAATTTTTTTGCCAGAAAAATGACATGTAAAGAAATGACATGTAAATTTGAGGGAAGTCTTATTTTTTTCCCAAGCTCAGAAGTTAATCAGTCTGAGTAATTCTGGAGGATGTGTCACCCTTCAAGGTAGTTGGAGAGGAAAAATGAGACAAAAAAGTTAGAGAAATATAGTTTTAACTGGTGTATTGCTTTCTAACTCTCACATAACAGTATATTAGCTAGGTACTGTGCACCAAACTAAATTCCAGTCAGACATATCCTCTTCTTTCCAAATCCCTGAGTGTGGCACTTGGTGAAGCCATGCACCCAATGCTCCTTCCCTGCAGGCTCTGTGAAGGGCTGTGTGTCTCACTCAAAGTGTGAGATTAAATTTGGATTGTTCTGTTTCCATCACCAAACAGCAATAATTACTGAGGCAAGATTTGTAAAGAGGTGATGTCATTTATGAGACCTTTGGATTGAGATGGGAAAAAATAAATGCTCTTTGAGGCACACACTCCCTCCTTCAGATCTCTGGAATCACTTAAATCACAGCTGCTGTGAGACAGCACAGCTACAGAAAGTGGGCCTTGTAAAAATCATCAAGTAGGAGAGTTAAATAAGAAAATAAAATAATTTCTTAAGGCAAACCAGAAAATATATCCCAGTGTCTGTAGACAGGAAAAACCTACTAGCTGGATTGTGCCCTATTCTGGCTTTTTTAAATTTCATGTTGCTTGTTGCAGGATCAATTAGGAAAGTGCTTTCATAGGACCTTAAATAATGATCTGCTAAGCTACTTTTGAAAACCTCAATTAATCCCAGGTAACCTCAGAACCAGCCTAGTTAAGGTGTGCAGGGTTGCCTCATTTTGCACAGATTTTTCTAAGGTTTCCCTCCTGTCGTGAGCAAATGTAGCCAACTGTGTAGGTTCTGCCTCTATTAAAATATCCCAAATTTCCATCTGAGCTGTGTGCACACAGGAATCCCACTGGAGAGCTCTGTGTGTTTGTGTTCAACACAAGGCCACGTTTTGGGAAGCTCAGCCAGAGATTTCTTTTCATGCTTTAAATGGGCAATGCATATTTTTAACAGTGCCAAATCCTGCTTTGGGCTGGAACAAGGGGCAGAACCCGTGTATGAGTGCATTGCTGAATGCTGATATTAAAGGAGAGCTCCTTCCTGGGGGAAGATGGGGAGCCACTGATGGAATATTGATGTGGGACCATCTGGGTCCCCGTGTGTGGAACTGGAGCTGCAGTCCTTCACCAGCAGGATGCACTCCCTCTGAGCTCAGCAGCAGCTGTCACTTGCATGAAATGCAGGTATGAAAGTGCTGAAGCATAAACTCAGTGTCAGGGCTCTATTCTCAGAGTTCTACTCCGAGTTTACTTCCAAGGCCACTTGTCCCCATGGGAAGCCATGAGCAATTTGCTCATCCCTGCATATTTCCTCTTGAAAACAACACTCATTTTCAGTGGGTCAGCCTCTGTGATCCTCTGGGAACTGCTCACAACAAAGCACACTTGGAACAGGCTCAGGCACTTCTGAAAGTTTCTTGCTGCTGTTTCACGTGCCCAGGAGTTTGTCTGTCCTCCTCAGCTGTGCCAGTGGGTCTCACAAAGGATGCAATAATCTGTCTTTGCATGCCCTGCCTTTCTGCTGATAAACTGATTCTTGCACTGAGGGGAACTGATGTACCCACTGATACAAACTGAACCTTTCCCCTGTGAAACAGCATCCTGTGGACTGCTGCTCAATCCAGGTCTCCAGTTTTTTGATGCAGGGTAACCTGGCAGTCCCAGCATTAATGTGTAGGACTGTTGGGCAGTGCAATTCCTCCTGTGCTTTTTGCTCAGTGCTGAGTTATTCATTAGGAGGTGCTTGGTTTGTGTGTTTCTTTACATTCTGAACTCAGTGTTGATGCTCCTGCTGCAGAAGCAGGGGATGGACCCACTGCAGAGCTGTGACTCAGCCAAAACCACTTTTTGACAGTTTTATGTGTGCTTGTTAACTGGCTTTCCATTAAAACAGAGGTGATCCAAAACTTAGCTCCCAAAGCACTGTTGTTTTATATACACATTTATGTCTGCTGTTCCCTAAGGTAAGGATTTTTTAAGGTATTTCATTGTAATGAAGTCCCTGCAATACCATTTTAAAATATGGACCTGAATAAATAGAGTTTTCATCCCTGCACAGTCAGTGAGTTCACACCATAAAGCTCTATCTAGTTCAAGGTCACACAAATGCAGAATTCTCACTCTGGTTCATCCTTCAGTCTTGAATGAAGTGGAGGCAACAAGCACTGAGGAGCTTTCCAGAAGGAAAAATCCATTTCCTGATTTGCTTATCACAAACAAACAAAGGAGCAAACAGCTCATCCACGTGTCAGATTTTCTGCTGACAGGTGTTGTCTCAGGTAATTCAGTTAGGATCCCATGAAATAAATACTGTGAGTTTAGGCAACTTATTTTATGTAAAATCGAGATATTCTATTAACAGTGCTGACTGGGGCAGCTGAAATCATCTCTGCAGCCCTGAGCAGAACCATGAAATCAGGAGCTTTTTGAGTTCAGGGGAGTGTCACAATCTCCTGGTGTGCAGGCAGACACAGAGATCCTCCTGTGCTCCCACTGCCAGCACTGCAGGCTGCAGGGATCTGGAGGGCAGCAATGCTTCCCTCTCATTTATGGGTGTGTAATTGCACTAATTGTGCCACTGCTCTCTGTTTCTGTCAGCTGAGCTCAGAGCCTCTGTAGCTGCCTGCAAATCGGCCCTGTCACACCGTGCTGGGCCTGGCAGTGCTCATTGATGAATCTCATCTGGGAAGAATTGGCTTTTCCTGCTGCCTGCCCATCAGGAAACAAAAGCAAAACGTGGGCAAACTGTTGTTCATTGATCTCAGGTTGGTCAGAAGATGCAGACAGCATAAAGAATCCAGAATTACTCCATTTAATGCTGCTGTTTAAAGTCCCAGACATCATTTCCACAACCCTTGCACTTTTGCCTCCAGCTTCTGTTTTCCTTTTCTTTACTACTCAGTAAAGTAGTAGGAAAAACTACTTCCACATTCAGTCCTAGGTTCTGCAGGAAATGAGAATGGGTCAGTAAGGCTATCCCAGCTGGCTGGAATTAATATTTCTGTCAGATCAAGCTGTATGTCATTTTCCATGGGTATTATAATTTCCTCTTCCAGCATCCCCCATATCGGACAATGTTATGGGATGGATTACTTTGGGATTTTGAAAGATGCTGAGGAGAGATGGGGCCAGCTACCTTCCAGATTTTTAAAGATCTCTGAGAAATGTTAATATAGGACTTTAATAGATGCTTCTTAGTCTTGACAGGAGGTGAATCCTGCCAACAACAAAAACAAAAAAATGCAGAACAAGAATGTGCAATGAGACAGGCAGCAAGTGGATTATTGGTGTGCTGATACCAAAATGCTCCCCTGGAAGAGGAGTGTCAGAAGGCTCTAGAAAATTCTGTGTGTGAGCCAGGCTGATCCAAGTCAGGGTGTTGGGCCAAGGTTCAGTGAAGCTGAGCTCCCTGAAAGGGAAGGGAGGGACAGCAGAGCTGACAGAGGAACAGGATCTGCTCGTGTCACTTCATGGCTCTGCCTTGTTTAAGGTGTGAAATCTGCAGGTTGTCTTGTTCCTGTGGTGTGTTTTGGGGACTGTTTTAGGTGTTGGTTCAGCTTTGTGATACTGCTCCATCAGAAGGAGACATCAGTGAATATCTGAAGTGACAGCTTTGGGTTGTTTAACATAACCACAAAGGCAATTTCACAGCTGCCAGCCGTGCCAGCAGAGCCAGCAGAGAGTGAGCTGTGGGGGTGCTGAGCAGGACACTCCAGGGCTGGGGTTTTGATGCTGAAGCTGCCCAGGCCTGTGTCCAGCCCGTGTGCCCTCCCTGCTGCCCTCACAGCCAGAGCAGATGGGGGAGGGCAGAGGGGCACTGCCCAGGAGAGCAGAGCAGCTTCAGAGGCTGCTGCTGTGCAGAAGAACAGGGATTGAAAGGCAGAGAAGTTCCTCATTTGCAAGGCTGCAGCGTGTGCTGAGCAATTCAGGCTTGGAGCTGAGCTCACCTGTGGCCACCTCTGCAGGCAGGTGCTTGCCTGGCTGGATCCTGCAGTGCAGAGGGCTGCAGAGGAGAACATTGCCTGGCTTTGTTTGGGAAAGGGAGTTGCACCAGCAGAGTCCATTGCTGGAATGTGCCTTCTCCTCTGGAGTTAATGCAGCAGTTCTCCCTAAACTCGAGTTTCCTCATTAGCTTTAGCTAACAAGGGATTGCCTAGGCTCACCTGATAAATACACATCCACTGTCCAAACTAATTGCAGACAACACATGTTTGTGGTTTTCCCTGGAGGGTGAATGGTCTCCACCTCCTCTGGCTGTCACTTGAAGGAGGTGGCAGCTGAGCAGGGGCTGCCAGAGCAGGCCAGGTGTGTCTGCAGACTGAGCACCTTCTCAGCCAGCTGGAGCATGAGCTGGGATAGCTGTTACCCACACAGGAAAACAGGAGAGATTTCTCTTAATTGGCAGCTTCTAATGATGATTTTGATCTGGAAAGAGAGCTCTGATGTTTCTGGGGGATACCTCACTCTTCACAAGCAGGTGAAATACTTACTTAGCTGAAGTGTGAATTGTTCAGGCTGAACTCTAATCAATGAGGTCCTGAGGCGTTACAGCTTGGACAGTGAAACGATGGAGACAACAGGAAAATGCTTTACTCTAATGGGAAATAATGAGGGAGCACGGGGTTAAAAAATCACCCTGACTTTCATAAGACTCAGTGTTTTAATGAACTGCCCCCAAACCTTAAAAACCCAGGAACTTTTCACCTTCAATTTGTTCTGGGATGCATGTTTGCCTTACCCTGCTCTCAGTTTACAGTTCATTATCCAGACAGATGCTCTTCACTGAGGATGTTTGTCATGGGATTCATTAGGAATCCCTACTTCAAACTCAGTAGTTCTGCTTGAGGGAGATAAACCACAAAAGGCAGGACAGGGTTCAGCACAGTGCAGAGCACAGAGCTGGCACTGAGCTTCTGCTCTCTCCTCCTCTGCAGCAGCTGCTGAAGGACATGGGGAGCAGCAGAAGGGGTGGGATTTGATTCATCCATAATCCCAGAACCAGAAGGGTGCCAGAACCTCACCAAAGCTTAGACCACCAAAAAAAAAAACCCCTTTCAAACAGTCCTTAAAGCCCCAGCTCCCCGTGTTGCTCCCATGTGCTGAATGAATTTCCAGCCCAACCCTTGCACTCCGTGGCCCCATTGCTGTGGGGTGTCCACACAAACCCTGGACTGCTCAAGGTGGGTTTCCCCCTCAGAAACAAATCATGCCTGATATTTAATCCTCCAGCACCACGGCATGACCACCAGCACGCTGGTGAGAGAGAGTATTTCAGCAGGCAAATGGAAAAAAAGTACCACTGACATTAATTTTAATCAGGTCCCAATCATCTGATTTGTTCTCTGTTTTTTTTTTTCTCTAGCAGAGCTGATTGTCTTTCTGCAAGATTTGTTACCTCACAGAACAATAATACAGTGTAATGATGTAATTTATGGCTGTAATTTGCTTTTGGAAATCCTCTATTAGTGAAAAATAGCAACATTGCAATTTTATTAATTACAGGAGGTGACTGTTGAATGCTGAGTGTCAGTACCAGAGGAGTGGCTGTGCTGTGCTCTGCTCCCCAAGGTCCTGTAGGAGCAGAACTCTGTGTCCTTTGGAGGCTGTGGAATGAGTGTTTTGCTTAAACTAAATAAGTGTAAAAATAATTCAGGTTCACTGGGAAGTTTGAGAAAATGACAGAGGGAAACATTAGCCTGTAAATTCAGTATTGGGAGACACGGCAGAGTGTTACTGCTCCACATAATGTGCTCACATGCAGGATGGCTCTGCAGAATTGCACATTTATTTACACCTTCTACCCACAAAGTGCTGCTTGCAGTTCAAACCTTGAGTTCATTACTGAGCTCTGGTCTCACTGTGCCATGCCAGGGAGAGCCACTTCATCATCTCTTTTCCTTCTTTAATGTGGACGTTTTTTACCTTGGCATAACACTTTTATTTTCATTTGCATAAACCAGACTTTACCTGGGGGGGGTGGAAAGCAGGCAGATGAAAATTCACCTTGTGTGATTTAAAGGTGAATTCTCTTCCTTTTGTGTTCTGAAGCAGCACACAGCTGGCTGGGGTCCAGAAGGCTTTTGCTGTAACCTCTCTGTGCTCTTGAGCTCTCATTTTGGGGAGCTGACAGAAGGCAGGAGCCTCCTGCTGCACGGATTATGTCAGCAGCACAAACCAAAGCCATCCGTCTCAGACCCGGGCGTGCTCAGCAATCATTTTGTCCAGGGGTCCTGCGTGCATTTTTATTTTTTTTTTAATTTGAAGTTTGATTTTTCCACGGCTTGCTGCTTGGTTGAGGCAGCAGAGGAGCCTCTGGTTTGGCTGCTGGAGCTGGGACAAAATGTCAATTGAAAAGCAGGACTGAGAGGGGAGCTGCCAGCTGGCACAGGTAGCCTGGGGCATATGTTCTAAGGATGCCTGGAAGCTTCAGGAGGCAGCTTGGTGTGGTAATAAATAAGTCATTCCAGACTCAGTCATTCCTCCTGGCTGCTCTTACCTCATCCAAATGATGGGCTACTCATTAAGCCCTGGGAGGCTCTGATGTGCAAAAATAGGGATTGTCTGGCGGGGTGGGAGCCACATGTCTGTCTGCAGATAGGTTCTGCCTCTCCTGGCTCCTTGGCTCGGCCCTGCTGCAGGTTGACTCATCTCTAAAATGCACATTTATTTCCCGTGTTACAGGGCAAGGGCTTGGCTGACAGCATTACTCTGTACTGCTGATCCTTTCTGAAGGAAAAATCCCTGCTTAAACATGGATGCTGGTCTCCCCTGCTTCAGCACGGCAGGGCAGTCCTAGCCCTGAGCAGTAAAAATCAGAGTAATTCCATAGGTGAAGCCAGGTTCGTGGCTAGAGGTGATGTCTTTTATTAGGCCATCCAGCAGAGCTGGGAGAAACAGCCAAGCTCTCAAGCACACAGATCTTGTTTCAAGGCTCTTTCAGCTGCTGGAAGTTGCTGAGAGATGCTCAGATAAAGTTAATGGTCACTGGGATTGCTCCAGGTTATACTAACAAAGAAAATGCTGCTTTAAACAAATGGGTTTGATCCCTTTGTCTGTCACTCCCTGACTTACAGATGATCAGAGCAGGCTCTTTCAAGGATGCTTCTCTATAGCAGGAGCCTCCAGCAGGATCTGGACAAGCAGCCCCTGCAGGTAAAACTTATTTCTGCTTGAGGAAGAGGGAGATAATTGCATCTGTGATGATACATACTGGATATATTTAATTTTCCTCCTTCTAGATATATGCCAGGTTTAGTTTCTATAAGGCCCACCAGTCTATCAGATGTGTGTCTGATCAATAATTTAATTTTCCTGTGTCACTCTCTCATCTTTTTAACTTCACTGAGTTTCTGATGTCTGTGCAGTATCTGCTCTCATTAATGCAATAATCTTGGTCCTGCCCTCTGTGTGCTTTGCTTATGTAGAGCTGCTGTGAAGTCAGTGAAATCAATAAACTGTTTGAAAAGGAAAAATAATCTAGGTCCAAGGATAGGAAATAATAATGCCTATTTTCTGCATTTTATGGCCACTTTTTCACAGCAGTTGCACAAGAACTCATGGTCTCTTTGTTACAGATTCTGCTTATCCAAAATTAAAACTGTAGAGCCAGAATAAGAAAAGCTTAAGGAGAAAATTCCTCTTGCTGATTCCAAACCAGAGTAAACTAAATTGAAGTACTGAAGCAGAAGCTGCCTGCTTCCCTTCCACTGTGGTTTAAATAGGGCTCTGACATCCACAAACTTCAGCCAAGTGCATGGCCAAGAACTGAGGAACTTGAGGAACTCGTAGGACATGAATATTGTCTATTAGCAGGAGGAAGCAACTCATTAATAATCCGTGGCATATTAATCTACCCAAATAAAACAAGTTCACAGCTGCCACGGCAGCCATAAAAATCATCCATGTATCATGCAGGACCCCAGTTACTTTAAACAAGAAATTGTCCTTGAGACTTAATCCTTGAAGTCCATAAAGCATCTGAAATGAGTTCAGAGTTCAGAGCACCCTCAGTGCAGTGCCCTTTCCTTGGAACAACCAGCCTGGGAAAGAGTCTACCTTGAATTTCCAAACTGAGTCGTTTATTCACCATCAGGGAGGTTTGCAGCACTGTTTAAAGCTTGTTCTCCGTGCACTGAAATCCCAGGGCTCCACCTGGAACTCCAGTGGGTTGTGGCAGGCACCAGATTTTCCTTGGCTGAAAAGAATTGTGAATTCCAGAGTGAGCAAATGGAGTGGGCACAGAGCCCCTCTGCACAGGGGGAGCAGAGTGGGAGAGGCAGCAGGGGACACAGATGTGCCCACGTGTAGGGTGTGACCCCTGGCAGGTGTCCCAGGCTCTGAGACACCTACCCAGGGCTGCCACAGCACACCTGTGCCCTCCTGCAGGGCACTGAGAGCTGGGAGTGGCACTGTGTGTGTCCTGAGACACCTACCCAGGGCTGCCACAGCACACCTGTGCCCTCCTGCAGGGCACTGAGAGCTGGGAGTGGCACTGTGTGTGTCCTGAGACACCTACCCAGGGCTGCCACAGCACACCTGTGCCCTCCTGCAGGGCACTGAGAGCTGGGAGTGGCACTGTGTGTGTCCTGAGACACCTGCCCAGGGCTGGCACAGCACACCTGTCCCCTCTGCAGGGCACTGAGAGCTGGGAGTGGCACTGTGTGTGTCCCCAGACACTGCCACCTTTCCCCAGAGTGCCAACTGAGAGCTGGGTCTGCTGGGAAGCATGTCCCCAAAAATACCTTTTTTTTTGTTTTTTGTTTGTTTGTTTTTCCCTGTAAGTATGTGGCTATTTTCAGTGTGCAGTTTGATTTCTCAGTGGAAGGTTCCAGAAGAAGTGCTTGGCTCTGAATACAGAAAAGCACATTAGTGAGGACTCTTTAGGGTTCAGCCCATGGGATGGGCCTTGGCTTCACTGAAAAGAGATGCTGAGTTCAGTAGGGCCAGGTTTTGAAAAATTACTTCTGCAAAACATTTACAGTAAGAAAGATGTGGGATGGAAATGTGTCGTATATAAAATGAAAAGTCCTGCCTCTATCTGCCTGTGATCAACTCTGTGGCTTCTGTTACCCCAGGATTCTCCCAGTTTTGTTTCCAGAAGAATTCCTCAATCTGTACAGACGTGCAGCCTGTGGCTGTGTGTCCTGATATTCTTCTGTGCTTTCAATCTGCAACTGCCTATAGATTACAGCCATTACAACATCATCATCATCATCATCATCATCATTATTATTATTATTATTATTATTATTATTATTATTATTATTATTATTATTA
>VZUI01048072.1:0-11939 GCA_013401135.1 Cettia cetti | reverse complement strand
TTCCCGAATTTTTTTTATTTTTTTTTTCAACTTCCCCAAACTCCGGCATGAACAAAATCCGGGATGACAAAAATCCGGGATGACCAAAATCCGGGATTATTTAAAAACAAAAACAAAAAAAAAGAGGAAGAGGAGGAGCAGGAACTTCAGGAATTTGGGATTTTGTAACCGCGACTCCCGTGGGTGTTTGGGATTTGATTTTTATTTTTTTTAACCTCCCCAAATGTGGGAGGAAAAAATAAATAAAATATGGGAGGGAAAAATTCCAGCCACAATTCCCGAATTTCTGCTGCTCCCGAAGTTTTTTCCAGCCGGGAATTTCCCAGCTCTGCTTCAGTCCAGGTAAATCGCTCCAAAATAATAAAAATCTTAATTTTGGGGGGGATTTTCCTGTTCGCTTTTAGGATTTGTTTTGATCCGGAGGAAATTTAGGAATGTTTTCCAAGCCGGCAGCAAATCCCGGAGTGGATTTTCCTATAAAAACTTTGCTTTTCCTTAAAAAATCCCATTTTTAACAGATTTTTTTTTTAATAAATAAGGAATTTTTTTAAATTGTTATTTTTAATTTAATTTTTGCTCCCAGCTGAGCTTTCTCAGGCTGGAAAAATTCCAGCTTTATCCTGGAATTCCGGGATGAACGAAGCTGGAGAAGCAGCGGCCTGGCTCACACCGAGCTCGGGAATTAAATCAATTAATTCGGATTAATTAATTAGGATCAATTAACTCGGATTTCACTCGGTTCTGTCCCCAAACCCCCAAAACCTCCCGGAATTCCAGAAAAATTCGGGATTCAAGGCTCGGTTTGAGGGAAAAGCAGCGCCTGGGAGGCCTCGGGAAATAAAAAAGGGAGAGGAGGGGCCGGGGTGAAATTGGGATAAATTCGGGTTTAATTTGGGGTTAATTTGGGTTAAATTTGGGTTAAATTTGGGCTGAATTAGGGGTTAAATTTGGCTGAATTTGGGTTAAAATTGGGTTAAATTTGGGATGAATTTGGGGTTTAATTTGGGTTCAATTTGGGCTGAATTTGGGGTTAAAATTTGGTTGAATTAGGGCTGAATTAGGGCTGAATTTAGGCTTAAATTTGGGTTAAATTTGGGTTGAATTGGGGCTGAATTTGGGTTTAAATTTGGGGTTAAAATTAGGTTAAATTTGGGTTAAATTTGGGGTTAAATTTGGCTGAATTTGGGTTAAAATTGGGTTAAATTTGGGCTGAATTTGGGTTAAAATTGGGTTTAATTAGGGCTGATTTTGGACTGAATTTAGGTTTAAATTTGGGTTAAATTTAGGTTTAATTGAGGCTGAATTTGGGGTTAAATTTGGCTGATTTTGGGTTTAATTTTGGGTTGAATTGGGGCTGAATTTGGGTTCAATTTGGTTTCAATTTGAGTTTAAATTTGGGTTCAATTTGGGTTTAAATTTGGATTTAATTTGGGTTCAATTTGGGTTTAGTTTGGGCCTGGGTTAAACTTCAGTTTAATTTGGGGTTGGGGTTAAACTTTGTTTAATTCAGGTTAAATTTAGGGCTGGGTTTTAATTTGGGTTTAATTTGGGAATGGGGTTAAACTGGGGTTTAAACTTGAGTTTAATTTGGGGCTGGGGTTAATTTGGGTTTAATTGGGGCAGGGTTTAAATTTGGGTTGAATTTTGGGCTGGGGTTAAATTTGGGTTTAAATTTGGGTTGGATTTAGGGCTGGGGTTAAACTTCGGTTTAAATTTGTTTTTAATTTGGGGCTGGGGTTAAACTGGGTTTTAGTTTGGGGCTGGGTTTTAATTTGGGGCTGGGTTTAATTGGGGCAGGGTTTAATTTAGGGCTGGGGTTAAACTGAGGTTTAGTTTGGGGTTTGGGTTTAATTTGGGGTTTGGGTTTAGTTTTGGGCTGGGTTTAGTTTTGGGCTGGGTTTAAATTTGGGTTTAATTTGGAACTGGGGTTAAACTTTGTTTAATTTGGGTTTAATTTGGGGCTGGGTTTAAATTTGGGTTGGATTTTGGACTGGGGTTAAACTTTGGTTTAAATTTTGCTTTAATTTAGGGCTGGGTTTAAATTTGGTTTAATTTGGGGTTTAAATTTTGCTTTAATTTGGGCCTGCTCCCATTTTTTTCCAGGAAATTTTAATGCGTTCCCATTTTCTTCCCAGGATTTTAATTAATTCCTGATTTTTCCATGAATTTTAATCCATTCCCCCCCCCCTTTTTTTTTTCCCAAGGAATTTGAATCCATTCTCATTTTTTTTCTCAGAATTTTGATTAATTCCTGATTTTTCCCAAGGAATTTGAGTCCATCCCCATTTTCTCCAAGCAATTTTAATTAATTCCTGATTTTTCCCCAGGGAATTTTAATCCATTCCCCATTTTTTTTCCAAGGAATTTTGATTAATTCCTGATTTTTTTTTTCTGTGGTATTTTGATTAATTCCCCATTTTTTCCCCCCCAGGGAATTTTAGTCCATCCCCAATTTTTCCATGGATTTGAATCCATCTCTATTTTTCCCAGGGATTTTAATTCTTTCCCCATTTTTTTCCAAGGAATTTTGATTAATTCCCATTGTTTTTTCCCCAGAATTTTAATCCATCCCCATTTTTCCATGGATTTTAATCCATTCCCCATTTTTTCCCAGGATTTTAATTAATTCCTGACTTCTCCCAGGGAATTTTGATCCATCCCCTTTTTATCCCAGAATTTTGATTAATTCCTGATTTTTCCCCAAGGAATTTTGATTAATTCCTGATTTTTCCCAATGAATTTTGAATAATTCCTGATTTTTCCCATGAATTTTGATTCATTCCTGATTTTTTTCCAAGGAATTTTGATTAATTAATTCCTGATTTTTCCCCAGGGAATTTTAATCCATTCCCCATTTTTTCCAAGGCATTTTGATTAATTCCTGATTTTTTCCAAGGAATTTTGATTAATTCCCCATTTTTTCCCCCCAGAATTTTAATCCATCCCCATTTTTCCATGAATTTCAATCCATCCCAATTTTTCCATGGATTTTTTCATCCCAGGCCATGTCCACCTCTGGAATTTTGGGATCCCTGCTCCAAGAGGAGGAGAATTTCTGCTCGTGCCTGGCCCGGCTCGACGCCCTCGTGCTCCAACCTCTGCTCCAGGCCGGTAAATCCCGGAATTTCCTCAGGAATTCCCCCTGGGAAGGGTTTTCCAAGCAAGGAATGGTTTTTTGGGAATGTTTTCCTGGAATTCTGGAGGGTTTTTTTAGGGATGGGTTTGGGGTTTGATTGGGATTGGGGGTGCTGGGGGTGTTGGGGTGGGAATGGGGAAGGGAAGCAGAAAAATCTCTGGAATTGGGGTCTGGGAAATTCAGGGAATTCCAAAATCTGGGGAATTCCAAAATCTGGGGAATTCCAAATCCATGGAAATCCCAAATCTGGGAAATCCCAAATTCAGGGAATTCCAAATCTGGGAAATCCCAAATCCATGGAAATTCCAAATTCAGGGAATTTCAAATTTGGGAAATTCCAAATATGGGAAATGCCCAAATCTGGGGAATTCCAGATCGGCTAAATTCCAAATCCATGGTAATTCCAAATCTGGGGAATTCCAAATTCAGAGAATTCCAAATCTGGGAAGTTCCAAATCCATGGAAATCCCAAATCTGGGGAATTCCAAATCCATGGAAATTCCAAATATGGGAAATTCCCAAATCCAGGGAATTCCAAAATTTGAGAAATTCCAAATCTGGAAAAATTCCAAATCTGGGAAATTACCAATCTGGGAAATCCCAAATTCAGGGAATTCCAAATATGGAAATTCCAAATATGGGAAATGCCCAAATATGGGAAATGCCCAAATCCGGGGAATTCCAAATCGGCTAAATTCCAAATCCATGGTAATCCCAAATTAAGGGAATTCCAAACCTGGGGAATTCCAAATTCAGAGAATTCCAAATCTGGGAAATTCCAAATCCATGGAAATCCCAAATCTGGGGAATTCCAAATCTGGGAAATCCCAAATTCAGGGAATCCCAAATTCAGGGAATTTCCAATCCAGGGAATTCCACATATGGGAAAATTCCAAATCTGGGAAATCCCAAATCCAGGGAATTCCAAATCTGGAATTTTTGCTCCCCACTTTCCCCAAAATTCAATTTATTAATTCAGAAAATTCCTGGAGTTTCCCCATTTCCAGGCCCATTTTCCCTTTTTTTTACATTTCTCCCAAAATTATTGAATTAATCCACAAAATTCCCGGATTTTCCCCATTTCCAGCCCCATTTTTCCCTTTCTTTGCTTTTTCCCCCTACTTATTTCATTTATTAATGCAGAAAATTCCTGGATTTCCTCATTTTTTTTCACTGATTTTTCCCCATTTTTTTTGCTTTTTCTCCCCCAAATTAATGAATTAATCCACAAAATTCCCGGATTTTCCCCATTTCCAGCCCCATTTTTCCCATTTTCTTTGCTATTTTCCCCAAATTATTTCATTTATTCAGAAAAATCCTGCAATCTCCCCATTTCCAGTTCCATTTCCCCCAAATTTTTTTTGGTTTTTCCCCTAAAATTATTGAATTTATCCACAAAGTTCCTGGAATTTCCCCTTTTCCAAATGCAATTTCCCCTTTTTTTTTGCTTTTTTCCCCCCAATTATTTCATTTATTAATGCAGAAAATTCCTGGTAATTCCCTCATTTTTTCACCCATTTTCCCCATTTTTTGGGCTGTTTTTTTCCCCAAATTATTTCATTAATCCACAAAATTCCCGGAATTTCCCCGTTTTTTCCCAATTTTCCCCTGGCAGAGCCCCAGGATCCGAAGGCCAGGGAGCACTGGCAGCTGCTGCAGCTCCTCAGCGAGCGCCTCCATTCCCTCTGGGATTTCCCCTTTTCCACACCCAATTTCCCATTTTTTTAAAAACATTTTCCCCAAAATCATTGAATTTATCCACAAAATTTCTGGAATTTCCCCTTTCCCAGATGCAATTTCCCCCCCTTTTTTTTTCTTTTCTTTTTTTTTCCCTAGTTATTTTATTTATTAATGCAGAAAATTCCTGGAATTTCCCTCATTTTTTCACCCATTTTCCCCATTTTTTTTCCTTTTTCTCCCCAAAATTATTGAATTTATCCACAAAATTCCTGGAATTTCCCCATTTTTTCCCAATTTTCCCCTGGCAGAGCCGCAGGATCCGAAGGCCAGGGAGCACTGGCAGCTGCTGCAGCTCCTCAGCGAGCGCCTCCATTCCCTCTGGGATTTCTCTGTGGAGAATTCCCGGCTCCTGCGGGGCCGCCCCGGCTCCGGCTGCATCCGGGATTTTTATCCCCTCTGGAAGGGGGAGCGGCTCCTCAGCCTCTACATCCAGTGAGAGTGGGAATAATGGGAGTGGGGAGGGGGAATGTGGGAGAATTCCTGGGAAATTGGGGAAAAATGGGAGTGGGATGGTCAAAATCGGGAGAATTTTGGGGAAAAATGGGATTGGGGTGGGCAAAACTGGGAAAAATCCTGGAAATTCCAGGGAAAAATGGGATTGGGGTGGGCAAAAGTGGGAGAATTTTGGGGAAAAATGGGGGGAAAATGGGAGTGGGACGATCAAAATTGGGAGAATTTTGGGGAAAAATGGGAGTGGGTTGATCCAAGCTGGGAGAATTCCCAGAAAAATTTGGGGAAAATGGAGTGGGATGATCAAAATCAGGACAATTCCTGGGAAAATAGGATTGGGGTGGTCAAAATTGGGAAAATTCCTGGGAATTCCAGGGAAAAATGGGATTGTGGTGGGCAAAGCTGGGAAAATTCCTGGAAAAATCAGGGATAAATGAGAGTGGGATGATCAAAATTGGGAGAATTCCTGGGAAAATGGGATTGGGGTGGTCAAAACTGGGAAAATTCCTGGGAGTTCCAGGGAAAATGGGATTGGGTTGAGCCCAGTTGGGAGAATTTTGGGGAAAAAATGGGGAATTTGGGATTGGGTTGATCCAAGCTGGGAGAATTCCCAGAAAAATGGGATTGAGATGGGCAAAACTGGGAGAATTCCCAGAAAAATCGGGGGAAATGGGATTGGGTTGATTAGGATTTCCCAGTTTGGATTTGGGATTTGAGTGGGAAGTTTGAGTTTTTGGGGAAAATTTGGGATTTTTTTTTTTTTTTAATTTAGGATTTCCTGGGAATATTGGGGTTTTCTGGGAATTTTTGGGATTTATTGGGAAAATTTGGGATTTCCGACATTTCCATCCCAGAATTCCCAAATTTCCCTTGGGAATTCCTCCCCTCCATCCTTGGAATTTTTTTTTTTTTCCAGGTACTTCGTCACCCTCGCCAACTTCATCGTGGTCCAGGGCTTTGAGCAGGTGGCCAAGAGCAAGAGGTGAAAAATCCGGGGGAATTTGGGGGATTTTCTGGGAATTTGGGGGGAATTTTCTAGAACTTTTTTTGGAATTTTTTGGGACTTTTTTTTGATTTTTTTTTTGTTTTGTTTTGTTTTTTTTTGGTTTTTTGGGGGGAATTTTGTGGGTATTTTATGATTTTTGGGAAATTTTTTTTTGCCTTTTCTGGGAATTTTGGGGATTTTTTGGGAATTTTTGGGATGTTGGAGCAGATTTTTGGGGGATTTAGGGAAGGGATGGAAATCTCAATGGGAATTCCCAACGATCCCAGATTTTTATGGAAGCAGGGAATTAAAAAAATAAATTTATAAAAAGCTGGAAACTTGGAATTTGGGGATTTAGGGAAGGGGTGAGAATCTGGTTGGGAATACCCACTGATCCCAGATTTTTATGGGAACAGGGAATGAAATTGGGAATATTTAAGCAGTTGGGATTCGGGGTTTAGGGAATTCAGCGGGAATTCAGGGGAATTCAATGGGAATTCCCAACGATCCCAGATTTTTATGGGAATAGGGAATGAAAATGGGGATTTTTAAGGAGTTGGGATTGTGGGAATTCAATGGGAATTCAGTCTGAATCCCCAATGATCCCAGAATTTTATGGGAACAGGGAATATAAATGGGAATTTTTAAGGAGTTGGGATTTGGGATTTAGGGAATTCAATGGAAACTCAGTGGGAATTCAATGGGAATTCAGCAGGAATTCAGTGGGAATTCCCAATGATCCCAGATTTTTATGGGAGCAGGGAATGAAAATGGGGATTTTTAAGGAGTAGAGATTTGGGATTTAGGGAATTCTATGGGAATTCCCACCAATCCCAGATTTTTATGTGAATAGGGAATGAAAATGGGGATTTTTAAGGAGTTCGGATTTGGGATTTAGGGAATTCAATGGAAATTCAGTGGGAATTCAGCGGGAATTCAGTGGGAATTCCCAACGATCCCAGATTTTTAAGTGAATAGGGAATGAAAATGGGGATTTTTAAGGAGTTGGGATTTGGGATTGTGGGAATTCAGCAGGAATTCAGTGGAAATTCCCAACGATCCCAGAATTTTATGGGAACAGGGAATATAAATGGGAATTTTTAAGGAGTTAGGATTTTGGGAATCCAGTGGGAATTCAGTGGGAATTCAGCAGGAATTCAGTGGAAATTCCCAACGATCCCAGATTTTTTTGTGAATAGGGAATGAAAATGGGGATTTTTTAAGGAGTTTGGATTTGGGATTGTGGGAATTCAGTGGGAATTCAGCGGGAACTCAGCTGGAACTCAGCTGGAATTCAGCGGGAATTCAGCAGGAATTCAGTGGGAATTCAAAGGGAATTCCACCAATCCCAGATTTTCCTGGCCAAGCCCCCTCAGAGTTCCCTCACCCTCATCCAGCCCAGCCCCTGGCGCTGCTCGGGGTGGGAATTCCCGGCTGATTCCCCCATCCCCTCCTGTTCCCAGCGGCTCGTGGCAGCTGCCGGGGCTGGTGCTGAAGGAATTCCCGTGGGATTCGCCCTCCCCGAGCTCGCTGCTCTCCCTGCTCCAGGAGCCCTTCCGGGATCACCTCCAGTGCCACCTGCGGCTGCTGGAGCGGCTGCGGGAGCTGCTGCAGCAGGTGCGGGAATCCCGGGAATGCTCAGGGGGTGGGGTAGGAGTGGTCCTGGAAATATGGGGGGGAAGGGAGAAAAATTCCTGAAAATCATTGAGAAATATTCCCAAAAATCCAGCCTGGATATTGAGAAATAATCCCTAAAATCCCACCTGGATGTTGATAAAAAAATCCCAACAATCCCACCTGGACATTGATAAAAAATCCCAAAGATCCAACCTGGACATTCATAAAAAATCCCAAAAATCCAACCTGGACATGGGAAAAAAATCCCCAAAATCCCAAAATTCCAGCCTGGACATGGGAAAAAAATCCCCAAAATCCCAAAATTCCAGCCTGGACATTGAGGAAAAAGTCCCAAAATTCCAGCCTGGACATTGATAAAAAATCCCAAAAATCCAACCTGGAAATCCTTTGGTCAAGGATGGAAACGTTGTTAAATATTCCCTAAAATCCAGCCTGGACACTGAGAAATATTCCCAAAAATCCCAAAAATCCAACCTGGACATTCATAAAAAATCCCAAAAATCCAACCTGGATATTGATTGAAAATCCCAAAAATCCAACCTGGACATTGATGAAAAATCCCAAAGATCCAACCTGGAAATCCTTTGGTCAAGGGTGGAAACGTTGTTAAATATTCCCTAAAATCCAGCCTGGACATTGAGAAATATTCCCAAAAATCCGGCCTGGACATTGAGAAAAAAATCCCAAAAATCCAACCTGGACATTGAGGAAAAAATCCCAAAAATCCAGCGTGGATATTGAAAAATATTCCCAAAAATCCAGCCTGGACATTGATAAAAAATCCCAAAAATCCAGCCTGGACATTCCTAAATATTCCCCAAAATCCAACCTGTCCCCCTGGATCCCAATCCCATCCCTGGAGCTGCGGGTGTTCCCAGGAATCCCAGCGGGAATTTGGGAAGTTGGAATCCCCTGATCCCAATTCCTGGAGCTGTGGATGTTCCCCTGAACCCATCCCCCAATCCCCTGATCCCAATCCCATTCCCCAATCCCTGGAACTATGGGTGTTCCCCTGATCCCATTCCCCAATCCCCTGATCCCAATCCCATTCCCCAATCCCTGGAACTATGGGTGTTCCCCTGATCCCAATCCCCTGATCCCACTCCCTGTCCCCAGGGCCCCGAGCAGGCCGTGGTGGCCGCGGTGCAGCGGGAATTCGGGAAGCTGGAATCCTTCATCAGCCAGGTCCTGCACGAGGCCGCCGCCACCAGGGAGCTCTGGAGAACCCTGGGAGCCAAATTCACCGTGAGCAAATCTGATAAGGATGGGGAGTTTGATAAGGGGGGGAGTTTGATAAGGAATTGAACATGGATATGGATTGGGAATTTGATAAGGATTGGGAGTTTGATAAGGAATTGGATATGGATTGGGAATTTGATAAGGGATTTAACATGGATATAGATTGGGAATTTGATAAGGATTGGGAGTTTGATAAGGAATTGAACATGGATATGGATTGGGAAATTGATGTGGAGGGGAGTTTGATAAGGGTGGGGGAGTTTGATAAGGGGGGGAGTTTGATAAGGATAAGGAATTTAATGTGGGTTTCGAATTTGAAGTAGATTGGGAATTCAACATGGGTCAGGAATTTGATAGGGATGGGGCATTTGATAAGGATGAGGAATTGAACATGGATATGGATTGGGAATTTGAAGTGGGTTGGGAATTTGATAAGGATGAGGAATTTGATATGGCTGAGGAATTTAATAAGGATCGGAATTTGATATGTCTGAGGAATTTGATATGGCTCAGGAATTTGATATGGCCTGGGAATTTGATACAGATCAGGATTTGATGTGGATCAGGATTTGATATGGATCGGGAATTTGAGGCTGGAATTCCAAGCTGGGTGGAAGAGCTGCAGAAGCTCCCTGGGGCTTTCAGCTGAGTTTTTGCCCCTCACGTGTCACTGTCACTGGAACCCTGAGCCAGCTGATCCCTGCAGCAATTCCAGCCTGGAATTCCATCCCAATCCCTGGGAACTCCCTGAGTTTCCCCTGCCTCTCCAGGACGTGCTGTGTGTCCCTGAGAGGAGGCTCCTGGAGGACAGCAGGATCCTCCCCATCGCTGCCGGCACCACGCGCTCCCAGCGCCTCCTGCTCTTCGACGACGTCCTGGTGCTCATCCAGGTGAGGCACTGGGAAGGGAACACGGAAAAAACACCAAAAATTCCAAAGGAAATGCAGGAATTTCCACAGGAATGGCAGGAAAATTCCCGTTTTTTGAACATCCAGCAGGGTTTGGTTGGTGGGAAAAGTTAGGAGAATTTTTGCCGGATCCATCCATGAGGGGTTGGCTCTGGAAAATATGGATGTTCCAAACCCTTTCCACTGGAATTGTGGCCTTGGTCATTCCAAGGGATCTGCTGGATCCATGATGGTCCATGATGATCCATGATGATTCCATGAGCTCCCAGGCATTGGGATAAAGAGGATTTTCCATGTTTGTGGCGTGGCTGGAGATGCTGGAGGTGGTTTTGGGAATTTTTGGGAATTTTTGGGAATTTTTGGGAATTTTTGAGTGTGGGGATGTGTCCCATGGGGGAATTTCAGCTTGGATGACTCCAGCTGAGCTGGGATCCAGCAGGAATCTCTTCCTGGAGGCACTGGGAAGGGAACACGGACAAACAGCACAAAAATTCCACAGAAATGGCTGGAACTGCAGGAAGTTCCACAGGAATGGCAGGAAAATTCCCGTTTTTTGGTGTTGAACATCCAGCAGGGTTTGGCTGGTGGGAAAAGTTAGGAGAATTTGTGTCGGATCCATCCATGAGGGGTTGGCTCTGGAAAATATGGATGTTCCAAACCCTTTCCACTGGAACTGTGTCCTTTGGTCATTCCAAAGGATCTGCTGGATCCATGATGGTCCGTGATGATCAGTGATGATCCATGGTGATCCATGATGGTCTGTGATGGTCCATAATGATCAATGGTGATCCATGATGGTCCATGGCGATCCATGATGGTCCATGAGGATCCATGATGATCCATCATGATCAATGCTGAATTATCTCCATGTCCAATCCACAATTCCCATCTGCGCCTCACTTGCTGCTTCCCACCCCATCCCATGGTTGCCACCATCCCACGCCGCTCCAAGCCCTGCTCAACCTTTCCTTGGATACTTCCAGGGATGGGCGCAGCCGCAAATCCTTGGGAACAATTGTGCAGCAGCTTTAGGAGTGGTTCATCAAAGAGCTTCCCTCTTCTTCCTGTGGCTTTTCCATCTCCAAGCTCTCTCATCCCAAGGTGTGCTGGGATGGATGGAGAAAAAAGCTGGGAATTTGTGCTGCCACTCCAATTCTGCCATTCCATGGATGTTCCCAGACCTTTTCCTTTTTTTTTTTTTTTGTTTTTTTTTTCCCCCGCAGGGAAACAGCTTCCAGAGCTTTGATCTGAAGCTGGTGTGGGTTGATGAAAACTGCGGAGAGAAATCGACTCCAGGCTCGTGAGTGTGAAATTCCCACTGGGAATTAAAACAAAAAAACCCCAGAATTAAAACATCCAGCTCGATGGGGAAAATGATCCAAAGCCGAAAGATCCGAGCGCTGGCATTGGGATGTGGATAATGGGGGGAGCTCAGCAGCTCGGGATCTGCTGCCAGATCGAAATCCCAGAATTTTTAAGCTTCAAATCCAACCATCCTCACCTTCATTGCCAATAAATCCCCAATTT
Organism: Cettia cetti; assembly: GCA_013401135.1. Lineage (NCBI taxonomy): Eukaryota > Metazoa > Chordata > Aves > Passeriformes > Sylviidae > Cettia > Cettia cetti. The sequence goes on along the minus strand of VZUI01048072.1, from coordinate 316 downwards.
ATTGACTCCAACCATGAAGAACTTGAGATGTCTCCAGAAGAACCACCTGGGGACGCACCAGGAGGGGAGTGGGAAGTGCTGATGGATCGGGAATTGTGTTTTCCAAAATTTATTTTTCCTCACCCCCAGGCACAGCCTGTGCATCACAACCCCGGAGGAGACGCTGGTGCTCTCAGCCAGGGACGCCCAGGTGAAGGTCAGCCCTTGGCATTTTAATAATAATAACAAATAATAACAAATTAATTAATAATAATAATAATAATAATAATAATAATAATAATAATAATAATAATAATAATAATAATAATAATAATAA
>VZUI01048069.1:0-33651 GCA_013401135.1 Cettia cetti | reverse complement strand
AATAATAATAATAATAATAATAATAATAATAATAATAATAATAATAATAATAATAATAATAATAATAATAATAATAAGTCTATATTGAAAACAAAATCTAGGCTGTTCAGGTTCCCATTTTCAGGGACAATGTGACAATCCAGGCCTGGTAGTGGTTGCACAGGGGAAAAAACACAGCCAGAATCTGGCCTTGAACCTGAACACAGGGAATCACATAAGAGCTGTTCCCACTTCCAGGTTCTGCAGCTGTGTAATGCAGTTAACTGCTGGCACACACCACTTATTCAGAAATGCATGGGGTTTGCACTCACCTCTAGGCTTGTCTGGTCTGTAAAACAAAGCCAGAAGCACCTTCCTTACTTTTTTGCAATATGCATTTCCAAGCTCTTTGGCCGGGAAGCCAGGTGTGAGCTGGCCCTGCTCACAAGCCAGCCAGACTTGCCCCCACTCCTGCCCAGGCCATGGAAGCTCTCAGCATCTTGCCAAACCTCCTTGTCTGTAAAAACAAGGATGACAGCACTTAACATACCTATCTCATAGGGTGTGTCACGGCTTAATCTCACATAGATACCAGTGATTGGAACCTTATAAATACCAGAGGGAGATAGGCAGATAATATCTGTGAAGTGCTTGGCCTGGAGGAGATGCAGAGAGGTTGGGTATGATTATTCCAAAGCAGTTTCACACATTTTGAATGAAACCTCTGAAAGGGAGGATGGGTTGATGCTGGTGAGTGGCGAGAGAAGGGCATGACCTGACAAGGCACTTGTTCTTGGCCTGGATTCTCCTGGGAGGGCTGGGGACAATAGTTTGTGCCCACTTACCTCTGGGATAGATGTTTTCCAGGAACTAAGAGGGTCAGCTCTTGGGAGGACGTGAAGTCATGCCAAGCATGAGCCACTTTAGATGCAGCGTCCCCAAATTACAAGTTTTGAGATTTCCTGATTTCTTCACCTTATCCCACCAAGGCGGTGAAAGACACAATGAAGAGAGCCTGCAAGTGCCACGGGGTGTCGGGCAGCTGCAGCATCCAGACCTGCTGGCTGCAGCTCGCCGAGTTCCGCGAGATCGGCAACTACCTGAAGATCAAATACGACCAAGCGCACAAGCTGGAGATGGACAAGAGGCGCATGAGGGCCGGCAACAGCGCCGACAGCCGCGGGGCCACGGCCGAGACCTTCCACCACATCCACGCCACCGAGCTCGTCTTCCTGGAGGACTCCCCCGACTACTGCACCAGGAACGCCAGCCTGGGCCACCAGGGCACCGAGGGCCGCGAGTGCCTGCAGACCGGCAAGAACCTCTCGCAGTGGGAGAGGAGGAGCTGCCGGCGCCTCTGCACCGAGTGCGGCCTGCGCGTGGAGGAGCGCAGGGCCGAGGTGGTGGCCAGCTGCAACTGCAAGTTCCACTGGTGCTGCACGGTGCGCTGCGAGCAGTGCCGGACGCTGGTGGCCAAGCACTTCTGCACCCGCCGGGACGCGGCCGCCCCCAACCACATCAGGCAGAGGAACAGGGGCCACAGGAGATAGGGGACGCTCTGGTGTCCTCGTGCTGGGGTGCGGAGGGTGGAGTGTGCTCCGTGTGAGGGGATGGGCTCTCCTGTGGGTGGATGCGGTGGGATTAGGAAGCACAAGGCGCGGGCACTGAGGGACCTTGGTCCGTCTTGCTTCCATGTTTTTTCCTCAACATTTACCAGTAGCTTCTTTCTTCTTGGGAGTCACTTTATCTGTGGGTTGGACAGAGGGAGAAATTTCATGGTTTAGGTGGGCTCAACCCCTTGTGTCCTCGCCAGTGAGTCTGCCAATGCCAGCAGTGGGGCTCCAGCCCCGCAGCCAGAGAGGTGGGAACTGCTGCTGCGGCCAAAAGCAAGTCCAGCCAGGTGATCCCACCCCTGCAGCCTCAGGTCCTGGCCGTTAGGGCACAGCAGCTGCTTGGCAGCGTTTGTGGAGGAAAACTTATGCACTTTGTGATGTGAGATGAGGTTTGACAGTGCTGTGGTGTGTATTACCACAGCTGCAGCCTTTTGAGGGCTTTGAAAAGTTTACAGCCAGTGTTTACATATTTCCCTCCCCCTTTTTTTCTCCCCCTTTTTGAATTTTGTGTTTTGGCACAAGAACCCTTGCCCCAAATAGACAATAGCTTCATGTATTTGTACAGGATAAAATTAAGCAGTTTACAGCTCCTATACTTTTTTGTTTTAAATTAGCAGATAAGAATTCAGAATTCTTTATGCCTAATGTTGTTTATTAATAAGTTGTATTATTGCTTAGCACAATCTGTTTTCACTATATATTTTGAAGGTATCCCTTAAGAGTTAGGTTTTGGACTGTATTTTGCAATAAACCACAATGAAAAGAATTGGCTTTTTCCTTTCTGGCTTCCTAGCAGTATGATTTTAGGTGCAAAATTGTCCCTTTCTGTGTAAAACCCAGCACTTCCACGAATTTCCTCATCATTAATCCAAAAGCCACCAAGGGCAATGAGTTTGTTCTCCTGGATCCCAGTAAGTTGGCTCCAGCCTCCAGGCCCCTGAGGGTTGGCTTTAGTACCTATCACCGTAGTAATCTCGCCCTTTCCAAATGCTGAGTATGCAGACACAGCCTGGCTAAAGCCGATTTTGAAGCTCCCGAAGTCTCTTTAATTTGCCTCGACCCGCCATCCCCCAGACAATGCGAGGCTGCCCTGCTTTGATGTGGAAAGCGTCACCATCGGCACTCACTGCAAATTTCTTGGAGGCACGAGAGGAACCCTTTGAACTGGAGTAGGAGAGAAAACTTGGGGACAGTTGTGAATGTGTCTGCTGGTTCCCTGCTGCTCCGGGTGCCAAAAGCCCGGACCAGGTCGGGGAGGGCAGGAGGGGACAGCGCTGGCTGCTGCTGTCCCAGGGCAGGTCCTGGTCCTGGGAGTCAGAGCTGCTCCGGAGGGAGCCAGGGCTGTGCCATCACCACATCCAAATTTGCTCTCCAGCCAGGGGAGGAGGAGGAGAGACAAGTGTAAAAATCACCCTACAGCTCTGCCAGCACATTGCACCCACACTGCAAATGCTTCAATGCTATTTTATCCAGGTCTCCCTATGGCTCCCTGTGTAAACACAGCCTCGACACACACGAGAGCCAGATCAGGGAGCTCAGCTTGCAAAAAACACATTTGGGAAGCACAGAGGACTTCTGTGCATTTATTTTATGTAAAGTGGGTTTTATTAAAGCTGGAAGGGTGACACCATCAGTTAGGGGGGCTTTGCTGCCTTCAGGGTAGCTATTTCTAGTAAGTTACCCTACCAAAACAAAATCCCCCAAGATTTTTGCCCAGTGTTGCCACAACAGCAGTTGCCACCCCAAAAAATTTTGGCTGAACTGGAAATGATAAAAACAGACAAGCAAAGCTGCTTTGCTGCATCTTGAGCACTGGTTGACTTGTCTGCACAAATACTACCCCCAGGGTCTCTTTTTGTATTTGTTTGGACTGTGCTCTAGAGCCCCAGCAGCTGCAGGCACAGGGTACCACCAAAATCCCACAAAATGAGGTTATACAGAGCACAGGACAGTCCCTGTTGATGTGCCCTCAGAGGAGGGAAACTATTTCACCAGGATAACTTCCAAGCACACATAAAAACCTTCCTAGTGTACACCAGCAGCAGGTTAATAAACCACACCGATAAATCCCGGGAGATGAGGGCTCCCGGTGAGCAGGAATGGGCGGGACATACTGTGTGCCATCTTGCCCATTTCCCTGCAGCACCTTTTCAAACTAATATTGATGCAGAAAATAAGAAGCAACAGGTTTGTAGGTGGCAACAGCAGCAGAGCAGACCTCTTTCCCACAAAGGCTGCATCCCAGGGAAATAGGGCTGGAGAGGGAAGTAGAGATACCACTGCTGAGACCAATCCTTTTCCCACTGAGCCCTCCCATTCCCACCGACTCAGCTTTTGTATCCACCCCATTGTATTTAAATGCCAGAGATGAACTGTTCTTCCTTAAATTTGTCATCAAAGCCATTTACATTTCTGGTAGCCAGACTCTCTGAGGCAATGAGCAAATTGCACCCAAAAGCCAGAGACCAAATGCAAATCGAAGCAAACTCAAGAGAAAGTTACACACCATCCCATGACACAGATTTCTGTTCTCTTTTTATACCTTTCAGAGACAATACCAAGACTGAACAAATACAAAAATCAACTCTTTGGCTTAGAGTGGCACCTTGCCAAAGATACAGTCCTGGAGAAGCTGAAGCTTCCTCATCCTCTTCCTTGTTGCTAGGATACAATAGTCATCAATTCTCACTACAGTCACTACAAAACAATAGAAATTCAGGATCGTCTTAATCCATCACAGCACTGTCAGGGAACCCTGACACCCCTGCCTGCTGCTGTGGTTTCTGTAACAACCCTCACAAATGCCATGGGGCACAGGGTAACAAACTCTGGATGCCACAGGACTGAGCTCATCATTTCTGCTGTGATTTTACCTGGGCAGCTTTTTTACTCTTGCAGAGGAGCTTTCAAAGAAAACAGAGCACACACAGCAGAGCACAGTCCTGTCACTGGCTGCTTTGTAAAGGCTCCTTCTCCCACTGCAGCCAAAGAGCTTTTGCAGGGATTGATTCAAACCTGCACGTTGGCTCATGATCACCCAAAGTCAGCTCCAATCTGGGGCACTGGTCCCAACCACGAGTGACTCACTGCACACCTGGAGGAAGGGATGGGCTGGCTCTCCAAAGCCTTGAGGAGGAACCTGACCACTGTCCCACAGTAATAGTATTGTAATAGTGTTGATCCTAATTACAATGAAAAGCCAAAAATCTTAATCTGGGCCAAGGGCTGCATGAAATCAACCCAAAACCTTGCTGCCTGTCCCCAAGACCTGTCAGCACTGCTTCTTCCTTGGAGCAGGGGCACTTCAGGCAGGGCTGTGGAGCCACTGGGACAGTTCTGGAGCAGCATCTTCATGTTTGACCAGCCACTTGCATGGAGAGAGCATCCCCTGTGATAAGAAATCTGTGGAACAGCAGTAGAATCAGCTCTGAATCACCATTGCCTTTGTGGAGGGTTAAAACCAGTGTCCCAGCAGTGTATTTGGGCCTTTACTGTGGGAGAGGGATGGTTTACAGTCCATTTTTGTGAGAAAGGGAAATGCACTCCAAATTTTGAAATAATATAAGCCAGCTATAGCATTTCCACAGACCAGGGCAAGTTTATGTCAGAAGTGCCTGCTCAACTAACAGAGAGCCAGAAGATCAGTGCTGGGGTGCTCACACCTGATAACAGCCCAGGCTAAGCCCAAGCTTTCCCAGCCCTTCCCATCTAACCCAGGACCATCCCTGTCACTGTTTCACCAGCTGCCTCTTGGCCATGCTGTGCTGCTGTCCAGGTGTCCATCCCAGCACCCTCCCCAGGGACAGCAATCCCCTGTTTTCTTCTGGTTTCTCCTTTCCAGCAGGTGGAAATGCCCCCACAGCCTCATTCCCCTTCAGGCAGGAGCATGGGCATGACTCAGGTGGCCTTGGCCAGGTCAGGTCCATCGTTGTGTGGAGGAAGGAAGTTTGGGGTGCAGGTGCCAGCCTGTTCAATAGAGATGGACAGCACATCCTCAGGGCTGCCCAGCACACAGAGCCAGGCTGGGGCTGTGTTTGTGTGGGGGCTGAGGATGTCACCTGGCACAGGAACTGCATCTGTGCTGTTTCCTTTGCTCCCTCTAGCAGAAGAGAGTGCAGGATGGCTCTGGCAGGGAGTTCACACCATCACTGCCACCGAGTGCCCCTGCAGCCTCTCCCAGCAGGCTGGCAGGGACACTTCTGCCCAGAGATTGAGATATCTGCCCCAGGCTCTCTCCTCAACATGTCACACTATTGCACAGTGACCAGAGAATCGAATTTAATACACAAACTGCAGGTTCTGCTGATGATTTTGCAAAGCAGTTTGGATGTGGATGGATTTTAGCCCGGCACTGCTCCCTCCTGCCCTGGTCCCAGCACAGCTGGGGGCTGTTCCTCCCCTGAAGCCCCGCCACAGACCCCACTGCATCCCACCAGCACCCCTCCTTTCCCCCAGCCTGCTTCCCTTCAGCTGTTAAACTCCTTGCCTGCTGGATTACCTTTAATTTATGCCCCCAGTGCCCTTTCATGGATTATAATTCTGCATGAGATGTTTGTGCTGTATCCTCCCCCGGTATTAAAGTGTCAGGAGTATATCCCCAGGCCATCCATCTTCAACACTTCCGCAAGGGCTTGGCAATTCTCTGACATGAATATTATGGCTCTCCATGCGGAGCCTCCATCACTCAAGCTGACAAGTGTTAGAATCTCCTCTCTTGAACAGGGTAAGTGACCTTTTCATATGCAGTGTAGGATCCCAGTCACGCTGCATCTGGTGCAGGGAAACCTGTGAGTGCCAGCAATTCCCTAAAGTCTTAGGAAACGAGCCACAGGTCCTTTTCCACTTGCAAAACCAACCCTTAGCAGGAAAAAGTTAAAGGCCTGAATCAGCTCCTGGCTCTGCTGCTAGTGCCAGTTCCAAAAAGGAGGATGGAAAAGCATCCATTCCATGCCTTCTGCAGGATTTATCAACAGGTATTCTCAGGGAAAGATGGGATTTGGGTGTCTGGCTTGTTGGAGTACATAGGAAAGATTTTTGTGACCAGTCAGTGACTTTTGTGACTTGGAACCTCAACTCTAATTTTAAACAATATATTTTTAACTGAGGTGCTTAAAGTTAGATCCCTAAACCCCACCAGCCAGAACTCCTGGGCTTCCCACAGCTGTGTGCAGGAGCTTCCCTCTGCCTGTGCCTAGAGAGAAGCTGAGGGAGAAAATAACCTTTAAAGCTGTTTTCCAGCTCTGACTTCCCAGCTGTGCTGCCGTGGGGATACTCCAGTCCTTGCTGCTCGACAGAAAGTGAATCCCCTGGAGCTGAACTGTGTGGTGACTCAAGTTAAATCCCTCCTACAAAATTCACACGTTACCCCAAGTTTTTGGCTAAAGGGGTGTCTAATTTTTTTTCTTCTCTAGAGAGCAAAGGGACTTTCAGAGCAACTTTGCCACCTTCCCCCGACAGAGGGACTGGTGCTGGTTCACTGCCAGCACAGAGCAACAAAAACTTGTTAACACCTTTTCGGCTCCCTCTTAATAAAGTCAGGGCAATTAACAGCTGCACTATTTACAAAACAAATCCTCTTTGCAACACCTGAGAAAAACAGTTACAAGTGTTTCCCAAACATTTCTCAGTGGGGAGGACACCTAGAATAACTGTCTGCTGGGATGTGCTGCATCTGCTTTCCCTGACTGGAGAGTCCATGCTTCCCATGGAATGCTGCATATTCAGTATGAATTCATACTGCACTTTCAGCCAGGAGCCCTGATCAAGCACAGATCTACTGGGAAAGGTTCCAAAGGTTACTCGAAGGAGAAGGAGGTGTACAGGGAGCCAGGGTGTCAATTTATTGCCCACTTGCTGGTCCATATTTCTGGTATGGCCACATGGTACAAGATGTAGACATATGGCAGGTTGGTCCCCTCCAAAATTGCCACCGGGGGTGGCTGGGAGGGAGTTGGTAATGTACAGCATATTTACATCTCTGCGAAGGGATTCACAAGCTCCCCCACCTCTTTTTCTGGTTCCCTGCTCTCTCCTAGGATACAATCCATGCCCCCCACTTTGCAAATCACTGCCCTGGCTTACAGTGCAGTAAATTCCCCCTTTTCAAGCAAGCCCCAAGGAGTTGAGCCATATAACAGAAGATTGATGGATTAGAGAAAAACAAATAAATGTAACTTGCAATGTACTTTCAAAATTAATTCCTTCCTTCCTTCTCTTTTGCTCTCCTATTCTGTTCCCCCTTTATCTAACACACAGAGTGGCTCATAATTTATGAACAAGAAGGATGAGGTGCTCCCTAATTAAACTATTATCTGTAGAGATGGCTGCTGGGACAGTTTCACACAAGAGCTCTGCCAGACAAAGTGGACTTGGTTCAAATACTTCTGGAGATTAGAAAAGACCCTTTTAAAGTGTGCATCAGGTCTTGGACCCACACTCATCCCTCCCAGAGGGTCTGAAACACAGAGAGGAAAGGAGAGGGAGTTAGTGGTAACTCTAAGTGAAGTAAGGAGCAGAGATTGATGGCCACAGCTAAAAAATGTTCACCAAATGCAGTCAGGATGCGAAGATGAATTGCAACCACGTGAGACAGAGTGAGTCAGAAAGTGAAAGAGACTAATCTAAATCTGTCATAGAATGGGATAGTGGAGCTGTACAAGTAGTAGCACATGATGGGAAGTAGGGAGATCTCTAATAGTATTTTAGCTATTTGTTTTCTTTCTCTCTCTATTCTTTCTTCAGTGTCCCACGCAACATTAATTGAAGCCCCTTGTGGGCACAGCCAGGAGAGAATAGCTCGTCAGGGGACATGTGAGCACAGAGCCTGGACAGTAAACAGCCCTTCATTTCCTCCTCTGATGCTTTCAACAGCACATGGGATGCCATAAAAGATGATAATGACGAGGCCAGTAGAAAGACTGTAAAACAGTGGGGAGAGGCACAAGAGTTACCTCACTTGGGCTCAAACTCGGGCCATGCATGGGCTGAGTTTGCTGGGTTTCAGCTCTGCTTGGGACCATGGCTGCACTCCCTGTCCCATCTGGCCTGGCTGCCAGCACTCAAACTGGGCTGTGATGAGGTACCTGGTCTGAAATGCTGGCTTGTGATGTCAGTGGGACTCTCTTTATTGACTCAGATCAAGCCTGGACACAGGCAAGGGTGAGAAGTACTTCTCACAATTCTTCTCAATTCCACTGGCTTTTCTAACCCACAGAGCTGTGGCTCCTGGCCTGACACTTCTAGAGAACCATCCATCAAGACCAGAGTCAGCAGTTTTAAAGGCAGTAATTTCTATTTCTCTTCCTTTTGCCCAGTGCCTTGAAGCTAAAACTACTCTGGCCCAGCTCTTCATTCCCACTCCTGCCAGGCAAACTTCTGCTGGCCAGCTGCCATCAGTTGTGATAGGGACAAGGCACCTCCTGCCTATCTCTAAGTGGATTTTGAAGCCAATGAGCAGGAGAATAATTAAATTAACTCAGTCCCGAATACCTCCCGAGGTGCCAAGCATTCCCAGCATTACAGCTGCACCACAGGTGTCTGGAGAGCAGGTAATTCCAGTCAGGGGCAGGCTGCAAATGTGGCTCCTGGGGACATCTCTGCTGGCACAGGAGCACCAGCACCAGCCAGTCCTGGACAGGAGTGCTGGGAAGAGACTCTCAGGATCCCTTTGCTCGAGCCAGCTTGAGTCCAGGAGAAAGGCAGTACGTTTATGCTTTGATGTGCTTAAGTTAATATTTATCCCAGGGCAAACACAGTTGTGCTTCCCAGCCTGGACTACTTCACTCTCCTGTTTCTTGCCTGTCCCATGGGCTTTCCCCCACAGGCTGCCAGCGCTGCCATCTCAGGTCTCAGCCTCTGTTTTACCAAACAACCTGCTATTTGAATTCCTTGAGAAACTCGATAGACTGTTGATAGCAGCAGATTGATTTCTTTGAAATGTGACTTGAATCCAGGAATCTGGATTTGAGACAGCCCATGATTCAGGAATGATCAGCTCCAAGGTGTGCATGGGGAGCCTGGCCCAGCTCTGGCCAGGGTGGAGGCAGGGCAGAGGACATCCCCACTGCACCCCCACTTTATCTCACCCATCGCCAGAGAGCTCACAAATCATTGTCCAGCCCCCTTCAAGCAGCTGGAAGCACTAAATTGTACCTCTTGTATCCAAACACCATCCAATCTCCCAGGACCAGGCCAGGTACATTGATAAGGAGATAGTGTAAATGCTCAAACAGGATGGAGCCAAAATTCACAGTTTCCTGTGCTTTAACTTAGCAAGTGCCATATCAACAGGGGAGCCTTTTTCGGATTATCTGCCATTCCAAAGGGGGACCTGCCACTGTACTGCTTCAGTGTAGAGGATCTCTGGTCTTATGTGACACTAAGTACAAGGTGCTCTGTACATTTTCAGCACAAATTTAATTACAACTATGATCCAATAAATATTTGGGAAGAGTAACAAACAGTGCTATAAAGGGAACAGAGTGGCAGTCAGCTCCTTTCAACTCCTCAGAATTTTAAACCCCAGATGGTCTCACGGGCACTTCCACTCTCTCTGTTCTGTGCAGAAGATAAAATTAATTTCCACATCACCCTGTTAAGTTCAGTATCATATAAACTGTCCTGCCTCCTAACCAAGCTAACCACTGACAAACCCCTTCAGCTCATTCTGTTGGCTGTAAGCAGACACTGACCTCACCCCAGGGAACTATTCTCCTGGAGATGACTTGGGCCACTAAATATGTAGCTACATCTTGGTAGGTTATTAAATCCACATGTGAAAATAAACTCATCTATCATCTCATGCATGTGGCTTAGCTTCCTTTTAAGAAGATATAAATGTACTAGAGCACTCCATTAAAGCAATTTACATGGCTTGCTTTATTTTCCCAGACCTGACATTTCTTCCTTGGAGATTACTGGCTTTTGGGAAAACATATCAGCTAAGGACTTGTGGAATAGCAGAACTGACCTTCAGGTGCTACTCCTTGAACAAACACCACCCTGAACTGCATTTTGAAAGCTGGGTGACTTTTTGCACAGGCCCCCTTCAACTTCAAGACATTTCTTTTCAAAGCCACATGGTGACATCAAGGCCCAGAGGCTGGAAAAATGAAAGCAGAAAGCAAAGAAAGCTCTGCTGAGTTGAGCTCCACAAGCACTTGAGTGCCAGAGACAGGCAGAGAGCAATGGGACATTCCATCTCCTGCTCACTGATGGCACCAGTGTGCAGCTCCCTCTGTGAGGGACCAAAGACAAAGCTTCATCTTCTGAGACACCAGGGCAGACACTTCTCTGCTGCCTGAAAGACATGAACTCTCAAGACAGCTAAATAAATGAAACCAGAGAAAAAGTAGAGAAAAAACAACCAAAATCCTTTAAAAAAGGGTTGGATGTGCTAGTCATCCTTCTTAATTCCAGCTGTGTCCCTGTCACCATGGACATATTGGCTTTCACCCTGCTCCTCAAAGGTTTGACTGCTAATCCACCCACCAGTCCTTGTGGAATACACCCCCTGGAGACATCACCTGTGTTAGAACAGTCCTCCCTTCTCAACAGCAGCACTTTATGGCCCTGGCTGCCTCTGCTATGGCATGTTTTCCATTGCAAGTCTCACTGTGACAAATTACAAATTACTTAAAAACACTCCTTCCACATTAATCATGTAAGAGGAACAGAATCTTTTGTGCCAACATTCTGACACTTGCTCTGGAGGGCCCTTTTCTCCTGGAGAGTGGAGCCCATTGGTTTGCCAGAGCAAGATAATCAAAGCATGATCATCACATCAGGCTTGGACATCTCAAGGAGGGATGTATAACAGAAGGTTGTAAGAAAAGAAGCAAATTTATGCCTCTTGCAGTGATGAAGACAAATGTATTGATTGGACCTGAATGGATGTAAGATAAAAGGTTTCTTTTCTGTAGAGCAAACCATTAGAACTAAGAAAGTCCTGTTTCTTCTCTTGTCCCCCAGAGCCTTACCAACTTAGCTGAATGGGTTAATTGTGACTCATCTTATTATTTCTTCCAAAGAAAAGATCCAAAAAGTTACTGCATTCCCCTTGGATATCTGCACCTCCTGCTGTGGCCTGAACTTAAGACACCAGAGGAGCTGCAATATTAGCTGCACTGGAATGTTTTGTTTTTCCCTTGCAAAACAGCCCCATCTCTCCAAGTGTGAATGTGCTTCAGTTACCTAAACATACTTGAGAGGGGCAAAAAGAAAAGAAATTTCAATTGTTTTATACTTAACTGAAGAAGTCCCATCATTGTTTAAAGGAAACAGAAAAGGGCATGCCTCAACATGTTCCCCTGGCACTACGGACCAAGGGAAGAAAAAACTTTTCGAAGACTTTTTTTTTTCTCTAAAAAAATAAGTAAATTCCCATCAGTAATGTATCCCCTCTGGACCAGTGTGGAACTCCTACAGCCTCCATGCGCAGAAACAGTTTAATGTTACACATGTGGACACATAAAAGACATTCTGTGTTTTTGGAAAACTCCCCTGATACCAGATACAGCTATTTCACATCCACGGATGGGTTGGCACACATAAGTGGTGAAAATTATTCTGTATTTAAACTTCCTCAACTCTAGAAGAAAACCTGTAGCAGAATTGTAAATTAATACTAGGTGACAATGAAACTATTAATTTTCATTGGAACTAGATAGATAGATAAATAAAGATCTGATTTCTTGTCAGTACAAGGGGATGAAAATCAAAAGCTGCCAGTTTATACTGTCAGGATGTGACAATCTCAGGTCATACCCAAATTAATATAATCTGCCAGAATTCACCTCAGCAGAATTATAGCAGATTACAGTACCCAAGGACATGGCCAAACATCATCTTCTGCAGCAAATCTAAAAGCACATATAAAATAGTTCAACTTCAAAATATACTTTATCTTACACCTTTTCCCTCATGTCAGCTGATGAAAGTCACATCAACTGTTTTTACCTAGAAAGAAACTCAACAGCTGGAGAAGAATAAAAATAGCTACAAATTTTGTCTGTCAGCCTTTGTTCCCTGTGCCCAGGGCAGTCCTCCTGCACACACCTGTGATCATGGCTGAGCTGAGAGGAGCTCAGTCAGAGAATCTGAAAGGTGGATGTCCTGGTTTAGGGATAGGGAAACAATCCATTTCTGTGTTGTTGAACAGAGGAAGACAGAACAGAGGATCACACGTCCTCATTTGGCCTTTTCTCTACCTGTTCTGTTTCACAGCTCTAAATACGGTGTCAGTGAACACTGTGTGATTTCCCCTTGGATCATCACCTTTGGTGGCTGTAGACAACAAGACAGAATAGAAAACAAAACAGTTGGAGGTGATGCTGGGGCAGAGGAGCACGGATCCTCCCAGCCACAGCACATCTGTACCCTGGAGAGGAATTACTCCCACCTAGGAGCTGTGTTCAAACCTGCTAATTCCATACACAACTTCAGAGCTGTGCCAGCTCTGTTTGTTTCCATTTCCAGAGATGAAAGAAAACTGGCCACTAATTTTTGATTGCTGCTTTAGGAAGTCCAGAAGTGATCAACAGACTAGCAACAGCATTATTATAGTGATAGCAGCTATCTTCATTAAAACCTCATACCAACAGAGAGAAACCCTCTACACATATTCAAATAGAAAAGCCTCCAAAGAAATGATTCAACAGGCAAGGTGCCAAGTGATCCAAGCACCAAACCACTGGCAGACCTCGAGAACACAGGTGTTAAACTCCCCATTCTGCTTGTGCATGTGTCCCTATTTTCCATGATTCTGTGATTCTAGATCCTACTGCTGCTCCAAGGGAGGACCCAAGGAGTCTTTTCATGTCTCTGCTCTTTTACCATCATGCTTGTGCCACCTGTGTACTGCCAGTTCCTTTGTATAATTGCCTATCCACTGAGGAGAGACATTAGGTATCACTATTAAAACCATGTTTATGGATGACTTGAAATTGTTCATTCCAGGAATCCCACAGTCTTAAAAAGGAACATTTTGCAGAGAGACAGAACAACTGGTAAAGATATATCATGGCTGCTTTGTGCTGTGATGACAGCCTTTGCCACGGGTAATGACAAATTAATATCAATAATGCTAAGTTTGGAGAATGCCTCAGCACTGAGTCAGCACTCAGGTAAGACAATGTTTTACTGCAACTCATTAAAGGAAAAAAAAAAGCAATAAAAGGCTTAAGAACCATCACAGATCCTGACTACATGAAGCTAATAAACAGTATGATAAACTACCATTTACATGAATAAGAAAAGGAACGAACATTTCATTTCCTATGCCTTTGTTGCTCCCATTCAGTTGCACTGATGGGGCTATTTGGGGAAGCCCCACAGAGCCTGTTTACAAGAGAACTTTGCAAAACAAAGACAGTCACGGTCAAAACTTTGCTGGTCAATTCAGTATATTTACATGGAAGAGCTGGGAAGAAAACAAGTATTCTGAAATAGCCTCATGGGATAGTTCAGCTGGAAGTGGTAACTAGCAGGGAAGGATCTCATGACTATCTAGATGTGTGGTGGCCACAGAAAAAGCATCTGGTTTTCAAACAGAGGCTTGATCAAACTTTCTTCATCCAGGCAAAAATACCATTACACAACTCCCTGAGCAAAATGGCAACTGCCAAAGTATTCTACATGCAGGGAACAGTGTTCAATCTGGCTCCTGAGAAATCAGGCACAAGCTCTTAGCTTTCCATAAATGTGGAAAATGTGCCATGCCAACACCTGACAATACATTTCAGATGCACATACACCATCTGAACAGCTCCCAGAAATGATCCAATTTTTCCTCTTTCTTTTAACTAACAGAATGGAATTGCTCTGGATTTATAAGGAAGAAACCTAAAAGCACAGTTGGAACCACTGTTTTTAAGAAGCCCTTGCCATGCCATAACTTTTCACAGTTCAGTTGCTAAATTACACATTATAAAAATAAGTAAGTGCAATTGAAAGACTGTGTTAATCTCAGAAGTTTAAACACTGCTCTGTAATGACTGCTTTATAGGGGCCAATAGTCAAGTGCTTTATGGGGCGTGCAGGAGATTTGTCCGCACGCGTCTGTTCAACACTCCTGGGAATTTTCTCACACAGAGAGACGAGGCCTGACACAAAACTAAACATGGATAAAACACTGCCTCATTCACACAGCAACAGGAATGCCACCCAGAAAGAAAACACTTTACAACACCTAAGAGAGATAAGAACCACCAGCCAGCATAGTAATAAGATGTTGCTTTGGAAAAGCAGAATTTCCTAACCTGACAATCTGTGCAGATTCTGGAAGCATGACAAAAACACAACTGTCCCCTAGCAAGGAAATGAGAGCTTAAGCATTGATTATAAAGAGATGATAAAAAAGCATGGGTGCTTTGTAGAGTAGTTTGCTAAATCCAAGAGGTTTTAAAGCCAAATTAGGTTCTGCCACATAAAAATTCCCAGGAACTTAGGGTGAGTTCACACGTGATTGCTTGCTCAGGCAGTCTGCAGCTGACAGACTGCAGCCAAGCGCCTTTTCTCTTTGGCCAAACAGGATCCATCCAGGTTGACTCAGATTCCAGGTGAAAAGACTTTTCAATAAATTAAATATGCTGGTAACAAAGTTGCAGACATGGTACCAAAGCTGTGTTTTGCAGACACGGTATCAAAGCTGTGTTTTGGTTTTATTTTTTTAAAAATCGTGCTTCAGAATAGCACCACAGCTAAGCAAGATGAGGCAGTCAGGGGTTCTCAAGGGACAAAGCATGATGCCACACTAGACAAATATAAGCACACCCAGCAAGGCACTGCATGAAGATTTTCGTGCAAAAGCATCGCCTCCTTCACCCCTAAAACACTCACAAGCAGTGAACTGAATTCTCAGTCCTTCAGTGTTATCATTATTAGAGTATCATTCACCCACTTGTCTGCAGACCTGCCTTCTTCTCCCACCAACTGCTCCACCTCACAACAATACCTCATTTCTGGCTCCAAAGACCAACAAAAAGCTCTCCCCTGAGCTTGGCAGTGTCCCCATGATGACTTGGCAGGAGGCAGCATGACAATGATTTGACAGGCGTCCCCCAAGGAGACTCCACACATCAGTCACGCTGCTGACACACTCCACACTCGGAGAGCTCACCCACGCTGGGGAGGTTTCCAGGTGCTGGCAGCTGCTCTTGATCAACCATCCCAAAGCAGCAGCTTTCCCTGTTTCACTTACCTGTTTGCTGTGATGGTGCTGGTGCCACTGCCATGCTAGTTTGTGCCAAGTCTGCTTGAGTAAAGCAAAGCAGCAGGTAATGAGTAGAGAGGACTGAAGTCCTATTTCTAGTCCAAGGACAAATCTACTAAAAGGAAATGGCAGTGCAAAAACAATTGCAAGTTATCTTTTTATTATGATTTTTTTATGATGTGCAAAAAGTCTTTCCAACGAAATAGAAATAATTTCTATTCTGATTTTGTTTTTTAAAGGAAATTGAATAACACAGTATTTTCAGAGCATGAGCTGTTGTTGGATACAACCAAAAATAGCAAAGATTTACTGTACAGAATAACACAAATTATCTGATACTCTGACTGAATGAATGAACACTGACCCCCATCAACTGTTGTTTAAAGGATGGTCAAGATTAATAGCTTAAATGAAGGCAGACACACAAATCTTCTCTTCTTTTCCTACATGAGAAAAGCAGCGGTTTGCAAATCTCCATGAAACAATCTTAAATCTCCTGAATGACAGTCCCAAGCTCTGAGCAGTGACTCATTCCTGGAGCTCGGCACACTGGAATGCTCTGACAGATGCAGGCAATGGGAAACTGCCTTTGACTGAGGCTTCTGCTATTTTTAAAGTATGTCCAAGGTTCCTGGCAGTTTAACTGTTCCTGAAGATAATAAATCCCTTGTGAGACAGGAAGGTTGAACAACCACATGCTTCAAGACTAGCCCCATCTGTATAGCTCCAAGAACAACTTCCAGTGCAGGTGATAGCAAGCATATGATAAGCAAAGTTCCAGAAGGAACTCTGCTGAAAAAACAGAACTATGGGAAGCAGACTGAACTGCTCATTTTATGGACACAGCTCTATTCCAGCACTCAGACAGTAAAACTAAAATAAACTCCCTCAAAGTTAAAAATGCCCAATAAAACTCAATAGGCAAGGTAATTATTTTGACTTGACAGAGGGAGAGGACAGGTTACTCGTTCCCACAGAGAATATCTCACCTGGGGTTTTCTCCCCAAAGCTACATTTTCTGTGCTACAGATTTATAACCCTGGCCAAGCCTGTACCTCTCTGTGCTAAATAAAAAACCTGAAGCCCATAAGAAATGTTGCAGCACATGCCCCAACAGCCTCTTCCGTGGTGGCACAGCTCCCCCCACAGGACCAAGCTGCTTGGCCACTTCACACTCCCAGGACACACACCCTGCTCATCAATACAGGTTCCTCAGGATCTCAGCTGTGACATCAATACTTGTCCTATGTGAGGGATATGGTGAGGCAGGATGGCACCCATGGGATAAAGGCAACTTCTCTCCACCTTTTCCTTAGGAAAATGGAAGCAAACACCTGTCAGCAATTGAAGGTGTTCACTCCAACATTAGAGAATAATTCCATGATAGATGAACACCTGAATGACTGAGAGCCTATACTGTGTGGGTAAAAAATGTGATATTTGCAACATCAGCTGCCTTTGTTCTTTCTCCCACCCCCCGGGTAAGGACCCACCTACTTTCCTGCAAAATGATGCACCTCTGGCACAAAAGCAAAACTGAAATCTCCACCATAAAGGATGTATAACATAATGGATGTATTTGTTGTAAAACAGTAGCTCATCAAAATAAGCAGACAAATGTCATAGTAACTAATAAAATACAGGGGAATGCCCTGTGAATTCACTGGGCTTTAGCTTCTGGCATCTTCAGAAAATGGATTTTTTTGTCTGGCTAACAGGAAACCACAAAGCACAACTGTGCTGCAATTGAAGCAATCAGACATATGAGGACAATAATTATAGGCAAAATAAACTGGTTTTAAACATATATGTTTACTGTATTTCTAAGCACCCCAGACTTTTATTTTTCATTATTTGAGGATTTGGATTTCCTTTTTTTCCTTATCCTAGCAGTCCCAAGATTTTTAGGTCTTGGTACTGTAGGGACCTGTTTCTAAATGTTAATTATTTGGGCTGGAGATAGTGGTTTGTTCCACTGAGAAAATAAACAGTTCACTTAAACAAAGTTTGATGGTACAGACAAATGACTTATGTTTCTCATAATTACTCAAATTGGGGAAGCAAGTTTTTTCATGAAACAAATTATGAAATTGCTTGTTTGTTTAGTATTAGTTCTCCCACACAGACAAACCAAGAAAAATGTGGATAACAGCAGTAAGTCACACCCACTGAGAACATTATCTTTTTCTAATGACCCGATGCCATAAATTTATTGTGCAATTCTACATTCACTTTGTCAGTAGAGAAGGTACTAGAACCACTACATCCTGGTTAAGTGTAAGGCTATTTATCCCACGAGGACACAAGTAGTTATGACAAATGCATTTGCTTTAGATAGCATTGGTTATACAGTCAAAGGACACACCAAAGATGACAATACACAGCTGGAACTTGCAATGTGTGAGATGGTTTCCAGCGAGCTCTCGCTGCCGATGCTCTCAGCGAGAGATGCGATGTTGCAGTTTAGGTTTATTAGGGTTGTGTTCAATCAGCCAGTCAGCAAGCCAAATCTGTGAACAAAAAACCCAAAACCCAAATGTTTTCAGCTTTCTGTTGCTTTCAATTAAGTGCATAGAATATTAAAAGCATTATTTGAAACCTCTGCTACAGATACTCTCCTATTGTGCTGCAAAATTAAGACCTTTCAGAAAAAATTGGACATGCAGATGATCTGTTTTTAAAAAATGTTCTTTTAAATCTTCACAGCTTATATTGCTTTTGAACAATGCACAATGACCTTTAGAAGACAACTTGTCCTGGCATTGTTTATCTTTGTGAAAGTGTAAGACCATTTGAGCCATAGTTCAAATAATTCAGCCAGCTCTGTTTTGGAATGTGGCTGCACAATATGCATGAAACTGCTTAATGAATTATTACTGCTGACAACACTTAGAGATACTTCATCCAGTAATCATTCATTAAGAGTGCCAGCCTCCTGCACTGAAATCACCTTACAGTACCTAAAACTTAAAACATGGTTACTTTTCAGGATTCATCCAGGAAGTTTTCCAGCACGTTGTACTTAAATGAGAACGTGGGAGGCAGGAATGCCTTGAGTCCCAACTCCATCTGCCACTCTGGGCCTGGCCTTAGGCAAATTAACCTTTTGCCTCGATTTCTCCACTTGCAAAGCAAAGCTTTTAACACATCCGTATTTATTTCACAAGGCTGTTGACGACTGGTTTCTGGAATGCTGAGAACAAGGAACTTCATACCACCCTGTGAAGAGCTGACAGAGCAGCAGCCAGGGAGGGTAAGCAATACTCTGCTTTTACTACCATGTGTAAAAAGGGTGGTTTGCAAAGGGAGAGCCGAGCAGAGCTCTAGGACAGGTAAAGCAATAACAGTACAGTAGCAAGAGCCCAAGACAGAAATGGAAAACAAAGAAAGTATCACAAAACCCCTTAGGAAAACTACATTGGAAAAAGAAATCCTCAAATCATTTGAACCAAATAAATTTATCCTGTATTACTTAAGGAAGTGGCTGAGATAACCTCTGTGCTGACAGCAAGTATTTCTGAGTGCACAGACATTTTCTGATGCCATCTCCAAAAGCAAAGGAAAGAAGAAAAGAATATTGGAAAAAACAAAACATTCCAACAGTCTCCCTGTAAGCCACCTAGCAGATAACAAACTGAAAAGCAACAGGCAATATCTATTTCTGAAGCAGTATCAAATCAACATTATTTTCCTTCTGTTACAAGGTCACAGGCCTTATGGACAACAAAGAAGGTGCAAATAGAATGTTTTAAGCAGAGCTACTGACACTGCTTCATACAGCTTTCTTACAAGCAAGGAAGGAAAGCATTGTCTTGATGAAGTTACTGTTAGATACCTCATAATTGACTAGAAAATTGTGCTAAGAATGCAGATTAACTGGAAGCCAAAACAATGAGTTAGAAAGATGGGACTTGCAACAAAAAAATTCGGCATTTAATAATAGTAAAGAGAAGACTGAAGGGAAAGAAAATGGGAATACTCTTCAAATATGCAATAGATTGCTAAAAAAAAAAAAGAGGTATTATATTGTCTCCAATGTCTTCTGGGGATAGTAAAAGGGGGAAAAAAGGTAATGGGCTTAAAATTGGAGCCAGGAGATTTAGGTTTTCAGTGAAAGCTTTTAACAAGTATAATTAAGCACTGAAACAGATTTCCTGGGGAGACTGTAGCTTCTCCATCATTTGGAGTGCTAAACCACAGGCCAGACACACATCTGTAAGGGATAGATGCAACTGGTTTGGTCTTTGGGCAAAGGAATGGACTTCATCTGTTTTCTAGATTTCTATAGTCACAGTGCCAGACATACAGATAAAGTAAACAGGTTATAAAGCAGGAACGATGAAACTACATTAAACGTTGCCTCATGTATATGACATTGTTCATAGGAACACTACGAGTGATTTTAAGGTGCTTTTTTTCTGAAAAGTATCCTTTAGAAAAATGCAATGTTGATTATAAACATGATAATGATGTAAAATCCACCACAACTGCCAGCAAGTTGTCACACCGATTAATTATCTGCATGCTTAAGTACTGGCGTGAATGACTGAAACTTTAAGAACACCAAGACACATTTACCATGTTTTTCCAGATGTAAGAAAACTGATTTTGTTTAGGAACTTAAAACACACCCTTGCTTCATCTCTAACAAACAATTCAGCTTTCTGAAGCATTAGCTGACAGCTGAAACAGCACAGCTCTTCACCAACAGAGCAGTTCTATAAAGAGGGACTTTACAAACAGCAAGTAAGTGCACATACCATGGGCTCTGCTGGCTTCTCTCTGCACAGGGCAGTGAGCCCTGCCAGCAGCGTGGGCTTCACGTACAGGTTCAGGTAATCCCGAGCTCTCTGTCCAGTGGGAATTGGCTCCAAGATTGCTGCAAGGAGAAACCACAGGTGGTAGAAAGCAGCCTCTAGAATGATTAAACCCAGCATTCTTTCAAAGGTTGTTTATATGTGAGCTGCTCTTTTCATTAGTAAGTTAATAATACATCATGGGGTTTATAGCTTCTCCCACAACAAACAGCAAAAAAAACTCCCTAAACTTCTTTACAATGTCCCTGAGGTAATTTTACTAATTATAGTCTATTATGAAAAGGGAGGAAATCAGATCATCTGGGGAAAACCTTAATCCTTGGAGATGCATTTGGGGCAGAAAAGAAACTGTATCCCATGTTTAGCACTTTGTTCTTCCAGTGTGAAGCTGGTTTCTGAAGATCCCAAAAATCTCACCTTTAGTCTTGCTCTGTTTATCAGGGTAAGAAGAGACATAGTTTACACAATGGGTAAGGTTTGTAAGGAACTGCAACATCTTTTATTAAACTCACTGATAGAGCTGACAAAAAGTATCAGTAGACACCTTTTTCCAGCAGTATCACTTGCACCTTTCTGCCAAAGAGCAAATCCTGTTACATTACAAACCACAGATCCTCTTGCAGCCTTTCCAGGCTCTAAGGCCCTTTTCTCTGGCACTTAACTTTGGAATTGCACTATCATGTGTGCATCCAGCTGCTTTTCAATAGTAATTACTCAGCTTCAATCCAAGGAAAGAGTCAGTCTTCTCACTTCAACAGGAGTCTCCAAGGCTGACAGTGCCAGAAACACTTGCTGCAGTGTAACAGACTCCTATTTCTTCTCCTGTACCAACTTTGACTGCTCCAGTTCCCAGAGCAGAGTTTGAAAAGTGGAAGCAATCTCTGTAGCTACTCAGGCTCTTCAGATAGATTTTTGTTAAGCCTTTCATAAGAGAAAACATCAGCTTATACATAAAGAGACCCAGAATCATGTAAAGTAAACAAGCCCAACCTCTGCTAAATCAATTGTATCTGGAGTCAGGGCAGGGCAGGGCAGAACTCCATCCTCCCCAGGAGCAGCAATGAACCAACTGCACCATTTTACCTTCTGGAAACATGAATCGAATTTCCTTCTCTGCTGAGGAGATGCTGACACTGCCGTGGAGCCCGTTCCTCAGCTCATCAGTGCCATAGAATGCTCTCAAGCTAAAAACAAGGGAAATAACTACTTGGAGGGCAACTGCAAATCCCTTCCAAGTCTTTGCAGCCTGAGAGCACAGAAAAGGAATAGACATGGACTAATTAACAAGACATTGGCTTGATTTTGTTTTAAACATACAAACCTACAACTTAATGTTCATACACTCAGCATTCCCCATAAAATAGGGGAACTTTGCCTACTAAAAAACAATGGTAAAAGCTGCTGCACAAAACTGAAGAGATAAGAAGCCTGTGTCTGTACTGTACAAACAAACAAATCACAAAACTGGTCTCCATCAAAAGAATGACAAAATCCAACTGACTTGCCCTAGGCAAAGTCACAGAGTTACCTGTGGGGGTGAGTTATCCTAGCTCTTAGGCTGTTGGACGGTCCAAGCAATTCCTTCCAGTATGAGACAGCACAATTTCTAGCAAGAATCATAGCAACTATAGGACCAGAACTCATATAGGCTGTTAAGTTAGGAAAAAACACTTTTCCAAATTGTTCTGCATAGAAGTTGCTGCACTGCTCTGGGCTTAACTGGAGCTTCCGTTTCTAGAAAGTGTAAAAGACAAAAAAAAAAAAAAAAAAAAAAAAAAAAAAAAAAAAAAAAAAAAAAAAAAAAAAAAAAGAGAGAATTAAAATTGCTTGCTACATTGAAACAGCTTAGAGCATTAAAAGGCAGGATAGAGTCTTCTCCTGCAGTCTTATCTTCAAGTGCAGAAAAGAGGGTAACTTCTGAAACTCTCTGATTTCACCCAGAGAGGATCCTCTTTGAGATACAGAGTAACAAAGAGCAAAAGTTTTCCAAGTTAATTAAGGAAACAGCCCATTTGAGTGAGATGTGATTTTAGTCCAGGCAAACTACAGCATTTCCAACTGCCAGATGACAGAGCACTGTACAGAAAAAGTGAAAAGCATTACAAGGGCAGGATTTTATTACTCAGCTGCTACAGCATAATGTTCTACTTTTAAACAAGTTTCTCTTCAGCCCACACTGTTAATTACGCAATTGTTCTATTTTTCATCCCGTGCTTTGTGACTTTTCCAGTACCTGCCTAGACTGCAGGTGGCCAAGGATCAGGACAACCTTGGGAGGTTATCAGAGGGCAGTCAGGAAAAAAATTTTGAAGTGCATTCTTCGAGTCCAAACTTACACAAGAATTCTGTATACACAAGAGTCCTAATAACTTTGGTGTCAAAAGTCACTGCAGACATCAAAAGACTCTACTAACATATTGCAAATAAATAAATAATCTATTTTGTCTCATCTTCTGATACATATTGAATCAATTGAAACATGTAATGGTTTAGGTTGAAAGGTGTCTTAAAAATCATCCTGTTTCAAATCCCCTACCACAGACTGGGAAACGTTCCACTGGACTAGGCTGCCCAAACCCCAAACCTGGCCTTGGACACTTCCAGGGATGGGGTGGCCACAGCTTCTCTGGGCAATCTGTGCCAGGGCCTCACCACCCTCACAGGGAAGAATTTTTTCTCAATATCCCATCGAACCCTGCATCCTCTGGCAGCAGGAAGCCATTCTCCCTTGTCCTGCCACTCCATGCCCTCTCCAGCTCTTTGGAGCCCCTCTGGGCACTGGAAGGGGCTCTCAGGTCTCCGTTTTCTTCTACAGGACGAACAACCCCAGCCTCCCAGCCTGCCTCCAGAGCAGAGGGGCTCCAGCCCATGGAGCGTCTTCATGACCTCTTCTGGAGTAGCTCCATATGGATCTCCAATAGATCCATAAATAAACAAATACAAATAAATAAAACAACCAGAAAGGCTAGGGAGGAAGTGAAAATGCAAACCAAACCAAGACATTGCGATGAGGAGGGGGAGGGGCCCTGCCGCCCACAGGCGCGAGGGCGCAGCGCCCCCCAGCGGCCGCCCGGCTGGGCGTATTTAAATATTCATAAGCTCATCTCAATATTCATAAATCTATTTACTGTAAAAACAATGGAAACATAAAATTAGGCTGCAACCGGCCAGCTACAGAATTCAATTAATTCTGTAATATCCACTTGCAAACTGCACAAAATCTTGTGAGATCTGAATGATGCACTCTCCAAAGAGCTGTCCTGGAAAGTTCACACATATGCTCCATACTTTTGCTAAATCTGAGTTTACTAACAAAGTCTGTGTTTTCCTGTGGTCAGCAAAATAGTGGGTCTGCTCTATTCTATCCCACGCACCAAAAAGCATCTCCTTACGGAATCTGGCAGCAATGTTTGATGAGATAAACAACATTAATCGATTTTTGGACACACAAACACTGGCTTGATTGCTAGAAGTTAAATATTTTCCTGACTTATAAACTACAACTATTTTCTCTGCAGCACAGCCTGTTACCTGAATGATGTGGAATCCTGATCGGAGAATGAGATCCTCTATTTCTTCTTCTTTATCAATGATATCTGGTTTGATGATAGCCAGTGTTCTTTCCACATAAATTTGAGGTTCAGGCATTAAGACCTCCATCCTGGCTTCCAAATTAGAATTCACTTGCCCCCTTTGTACTGCAATGACACCAGTACATGACATTTGGAGTTTGCTGACTTCAGTCACCTGTGGTGACACCACTTACTCCAGGAATAGAGGGTCACATCACCTCCCAAAATCCATGTGAGATGTTCTCTGCACTCGTTAGCACTCTAGTTCGCATTCCCATTTGCAGTGCAGTAGCATTTTGTGGAAAATAAGGCCAAAATTTAATGTTGTTATTCACTAAGTTGGACAATGTATGAGGAAAGAGAGGCATTATCACACACCTTGATGTGGGTTCCCTGTGCTCCCACACCCTCCATCCACCATGGGCTCCTTCAAACTCCAAATCTGTATCCTCACACAAGGACTGTGGTGTGGGACTAATGACTTGGAGCTGGTCCACCATAAGCCTCGGGGTAATTTCTCAGTGGTTATTTAATTCCTGTATTTATGGGCTCCAGCCAAAGCACCAGTTTTCTGATTGAGCAGATGCGCTGGCAAGCTGAGAGCACAGAATGGTGTTGTGAGTGGTGGAACCAGTGAGGGGGTTTTCCTCAGACCTTTGTCCATTTGCAACTTTTTCATCATAGAGTAGTTTAGGTTGGGAGGGACCCTGAAGACCATCCAGTTCCACCCTGCTATGGGCAGGGACAACTTCCACCATCCCAGGATGCTCCCAGCCCCATCCAACCTGGCCTTGGACACTTCCAGGGCTGCAGCAGCCACAGCCTCACTGGACAACCTGTGTCAGGGCCTCACCACCCTCACAGGGAAGAACTGCTTCCCAGTATCCCGTCTAATCCTGCCCTCTGACAGTGGAACACCACTCCTCCTTTTCCTGCCTCTCCCTGTCCTTGTCCCGAGCCCCTCTCCAGCTCTTTTGGAGCCCCTTTATGCACTGGGAGGGGTCGAAGGTCTCCATGGAACCATCTCTTCTCCAGGCTGAACACCTTCAGCTGTCGCAACCTTTTAGAGATAACTGCGAGCGCAGGATGCTGCGGGGGATTCTGACAGAGCCTCAGAGAGCTGCACACAATGGCGCCTGCAGCCCTTCCCTCGCCCACTGCCCGCTATGTCCCCACGCTCCTAGCCCTGGCTCTCTGCATCCGCCCTAGACCAGACGCAGACACACAGACCTTGCCTAGCTGCAAAAATCTGCTCCCTGCTGCAAAGTCCGTTCGTAACCCCCAAAATCCACCTGCCTTCGGGCGCGGCCGAGCTTTGCTATCTCGGCCCCGGGACTCTTCCGGAGCCGCCGCCGTTGCTGCGCGATGGCGGGGCCGGCCCCGGGCACAAGATGGCGCCCGCGGGCCTCGGCCGGGCGGGACGAAGATGGCGGTTGGGAGCGGTGAGGCGATGGCGGCGGAGGCGGAGAGCCCTCACGGCCCGGGACCGCCGCGGCTCCGCGCCCACAACGGGGAACCGTGGCTGCGCCGGGATGGGCTCCGCGTGTGATGCGGGACTCAAGGCGGGAGTGAGGTGATCTCCGAGGCTCATCTCAAAAATCCCATTCCTCCCTGACATAAAAGCTTTATGTCGTTTCACTTCACGCTCAGAACTTCTGAGGGAGCCATGCGCTCATAGCAAACGCCCATGAAGCTACGTAGTGCGGTTTATTGGCGGGGGGGGAAAAAAAAATAAAGGAAAAGACAGCAGCCCTTCCAGGTCATTTATCCGTGTTTGTGGGGAGGTTTCCCCTGGACACGCCCGAGCAGCGGCGGCGGGGCGGGAGCTCCCGGCATACCCGGAGCACTGACCCGAACCGCAGCTCTCTAATGGTGGTTCTCAGCCCGGGGAGGGAATTACAGCGATGCCACTTCACGGTTGAGACAGAAAGATGTAACGAGTAGCAAACCTTCACAGTTTTGTGCATTAAACCATGATGAGCTGAGCATTAAGCAGAGCTGGGGAGCCACATTATCTGGGGATTCTCCCCAAATTTAACCCTGTGGTGTCAGTGCGTTTGCTCCCTACACATCCCCCATTTCCCCGGCTCTCTGGGAGCAGTCAGCTGGCAGGAATTGGCTGTCCAGTAGCCATTGTCCATCCAACATGATCCATAGTGCCCGGGCAGCCGGGTGCCCCGGTGTCAGCTCCCGTCCTTGTTTACCGGCGCTCCCGGGATGGAGCCGGGCCAGCTGGCCCCGCGCTATCGGGGTGTGGGCTGGTGAACGGCCCCGATAACTCCCGCGCTGCCTCCGCCGCCCTGCTCCTCTCGCTCCCTCTGCCTCGTCCCCTCTCATCCTCACCGTGTTCTCATAAAACTCTGGGATCCGAGGTGCTGGAGCACCTGGGGCTCGCGGCTGAGTTCTGCACTGGACACTGTGCTCAAACCCTTGAGGTGGCACTGACAAAGGGACAGAGAGAAAACACAGATGTGCAGGCTTTAAATCTAAATCAGACTGAAAGTAGTGGTAAAGGAGAAAAGACAAAAACCCCCAAGGATTTGAAGCCAGAGGTGCTGACACTATGTGCCCTGGTTCCGTGAGGAAATAGCAAACTTACAGAAAAAGCTGGTTTTAGTGTAAGAAAAACCCACTTTGCCCTTATCTTTTTCATCAGTAATGTGAATAATATAAATACAGAAGCAAGAAATAAAAATATGCAGTTATTTCCTTGCAGCCAACTTGAAATATATTTAAAACCCAAAGACTGACATTGTTATTCATATACCTTAAAAAATAAAAGTTCCAAGTGCACAAGACAAATTCAGATACAGGCTTTCCTTTACCAATACAGGCACATGGCATTGGTTTCTTTAACAGAAATACCTTATCCAATACTTCATTTGAAGACAGTGTAAACACTGCAACTTCACAGAGATAACAGATAAACATGTTTCATTTTTAAGAAATGCTGATAGAAAGAGTCCACCAGTTTTTTTAGTTTAGTTCAGAGGTAATTCAGCAAATCATTTCTTTTCAAAGTCAATGAGCATAAGTATGACAGCCCTTGCTTAAATTTAGCAGTTCAAAGGCTTCCTCAGCCTGCATGAACACTTCAGAATTATTATTACATAAGAAATGCTGAATTTAATATCCCTGTTTCACTGTTAACGTGAATCTCCTAGAGTTTATTGTATTTGTTTTTTTCCAACCACCCAGGACACAACCCCAAAGCACCTTCCAGTGCACCCCGAGGCTGCAGTTTGGCCGGGAGCAGGGCCCTGTGCAGCTCCCTGCCCACCACGGCTCCAAGGGCTGTGTCACAATTTCTCCTGCTCGCTGTTTCCAGAAGCATTTCTGGAGGGCGGAGATGGTCTAATTTTAGTACTGGGAGAATCCTCCTCTCTCCAATGAGCGAGAGGCTGCATCTGGAGCTGCAGCCAATTACCCGGGTTTCCTCCTGCTGCACTTCCCACGATGGTTTAATAATGCAGAAGCACAAATTTAAAGTGGCCCCACATGTTAAGAGAAAATAACATTATGCGCTCCCTAACAAAGCCGTTTGATGGTATTAGAATCTCAAAGGTTTCTTTTAAAGCCTTGGATCCCATAAACCTGACCTTAAAACAATGTGTTAATATCATTATGTTTATTTTCTTTATAGTGCTTGAAACAATATTTCTGATAACTAAAAGGCTGGTCTGAAACATCTTCTCTATATTCTGTAGGCCAGGGATGTGCTTTTAGGGAAAAAAAAAGAAAAAACACCCAAAAAACAACAAAAACCAAACAAAAAAAAAAAAAAGGAGGAAAATTATAATTACAATGCAGTGAACCATTGTGGTTCTGAACACTTCTCAGGGCATAGCCTGGCTGCTCTATCTTATCTGTTAAGCGGTTTAACAAGCCTTAGTTGTCTCACTTATTTTTAGCTGGCATGGAATATAACACCAAAAGATTGTGGCTGCAGGTGCATTTACATCCTTGCAACCCCAGATAAGTAACATGTTAAGGAAAAAATATTATTTCAGAGCATTGTTCTCTGATAGTGCAAGACGGTGCAAAATCTAAAGACTTTCAGACTGTTAAAAAGGAAGGAAAGAAAAACAGAATGATGAAAATATGTGAAGAAAAGCTAAAGCAGAAATACTAACTAGCAAAATAAATTAAAAATGAAGCTTGCACATCTTTTAGTTTTGTTTGCATTTTGATGTTAAGTAGAGAAAAATGTGTTTGCTTCAGTGGCAATGTTCTAACTATACACTTACCACACATACAACTTTCATCCACCATGGGCTCTCTTTCCTTTATTTCTTTTCATGATGAACTGTCTTACCTACCCACAGCACCAGCTTACCTTCACTGCTCACTCCACCCTGCTTGCTCTTGCACTGCAGTGTCTCTGACGGAAATCCTGTGATCAAGGCAACTTCCTCTCCCACATGCCTGCTCTCTCCTCCATTTCTGCCTTCTCACAATTAAACAATTCTCCTTCTGCAGCTCATCTACACACTTATAATCCCAGTGAGCATTTCATTGCTGCTGCTTAACCCTTGTCAAGCCTTCTGTCTGTTATCCTCTACTTGTTATCTCACAATTTTCTGTAAAGATAAAAGTGATAAAATATTCTCTTCATGCTTCCTCTGTCTACAAGTGTCTAAGTGGCAATAACAAAAAGCTTATCAACATGTCTTCTGTAACTCCATCACTTGCCCTGATAACTTCACCCCATTTCATTTCCTGATCTTCCCAACACTCACTCCTTCATTTGTTCACAGCTTTAGTCGTTCAGCCTGCTCTGATTCCTAACACTCACAGAGATATGCTTGTCTCTTTTACCATTAAAAAAAAAAAAAAGCAGAAAAAACAAAAGCCTTTGGTACAAGTGCCTCTTGTCATCTCACAGGTTCTTCCAGTCACATCTCTTCATCTCTTGCTGGGTTTCACCCTAAATCCCCTTCAAACTTGGTTCTGCTTCCTCTCATCATCTGAAAGCTGCTCAATCCATCTTAAACCAATCTCTTGTTTGCCCTTCAGTCACATTTAGCATATCTAGCTCATGTCTTAGCTCAGTTTTTGCAGTTATTCTCACTTTTCACTTCTCCGATCACTGTTTCAGCTTGGCTTGTCAGTCCCTTCTTCCCCTGTGTCTCTTTCCTTTTTCTGCAGGATCACTGGTGAGCACTGTCCTTGACTCTTCTCCCTTCCCTCCAAGCTCACAGCTCAACATCCCAATGTACTTTTTCTTTCACTCTGTAAAGACATCTGTTTCCTGCCAGCCCTACAAATGAATTCCACTACTGCCCTTTCAAAGAACCACCTTCCTGCTTTATCCCACCTTATTGCTCAGGATGAACTCCTGTTGAACTTCTGTAGAAGTTGGGGCTGACAACTTATTTCCTAAAAGCTGTCCTCATCTACATACAGACATTCTATATAAATACTACATGTAGATATCAGGCTTTCACCTTTTATAGAGCAGAAACACTTGTGTGGTTGCAGCTTCATTGTTCTACACAATGTTTAACATAATACTGGCTTGGATTATCCCTGAGGCCACCAAGCTCAGAGATTAGTAGTCACTGTGATCCTACCACAATGAAGAAATTAATGTATGAATAAACCAATAAAAATCTTTTATCTAACAAATTAAAAGAGGCAATTGGTTAAATAAGGCTTTTTTGAAGATATATTGTCAATGCCCACTTCAAGACATCTTCTATTCATCTTAATTCCATGTAGCAAAAGGAATCCTTTTTGCCATACTTATTTTGAGCCATTACATTCAGTCCCATCATTAAAATATATGGGATTACTTGCAGAGTTGTTATTATTATTATTATTAATAAAATGTATTTATTTATACTGTACATAAAGACTAGTTTGGAGAGAAGCTTCCTATAGTGTGATGTTTGCTACAGAGTGGGCAGTCTGTGACCTGAGATGTTTACAATCAACTTAGACAAGACAGGCATAGGATGCTGGAAACAGAGAAATTACACCAAGTTTCAAGGATGACATGTTGTTTCTCTCTCTCTTTTTTCTTTTTAGAAGAAAAGCTAGAAAAATCAACAGAAGGGAAATAATGAGGATATCAAGAGGATGACCAAGAAAAAGAAGGAGATAAGGAAGACAGGTATGGCACAAAACTTGTATGAACAGACAGCAAGGGCAGGGCTTGGCATAAACTGCAAGTTTGATAGAACAGCAGAATTAGAACCGAGATCAGAATGCCCATATGCAAGTAAAATTCAGTGGAATGTCAGTCAACACCATGAGTAAACATAGCAATTACAGGATTAAAAAAGGGAAAAAAGTTTGTTTTTTTTTTTCTCAGCAGTAAATGTATCATATAGGGAGAATTACCACCCAAGAAGGTATGTGAGTACTTTTCTTTGATTAACCACAGGCTTTGAGTGGGGAGTGAAAACCAAGACCAAAACCCAAGTCACAGCCCAGAGGAATTCTTTAAAATTACCTGTGGCATGATGGGGCCTGATGAGACAAAAAAATCATCACAACGACCCATATTCTCAAATTTCTCCGTCCTTGATGTCTAGATGCATAAAGAATGACTTTGTTAGTTGGGCCAGTCACAGTTCTCAAACCAGGCTGCTTAGCCAGTCTAGAACCACATGGTTCTCCTGCTCTTGAATATGGGACACCAAAGGTTTAATCAAACAGCCATTAGCATGGGGCAACTGGGAATCACAGAGAGCCCTGCCAGCTGGGGCCTGCTGTTTGGAATTGCCAGCATGGGAGACTGAGAGGGACCTGGGCAGGAGAAATGGGCAACTGGAAACGAGCATGGCTTTAAAGAAAGCACTGTTAGGCAGAAACAGGAAAACCCTTGACAAAGTGCCAGTGGTAGGGAAGGATGAGACAAGTTCAGCAAACCAAAAAGAGAACTGGAGAAATAAAAAGAGACAAGAAAGTAAAGGGAAATGTATGTATTAGTCCTAATGAGATGACAGTCATTCACATTCTTAGCAAGACATGATGAAATACAAAGCAGATGCTATGGGCAATGAATCTTGCACGAAAATGAAGTTATAAATATATAATTCAAAGCATTTGGGTTATGTCCATCAGCTAAGCCTGCAAAGTGCTGCAAATTTCAGTTTACTGTCAGGTGCTGGTCAGTAAACATGTAACTTCAGCAGAGAAGTATTTCTGCAGTCACCTGCCACAGCTGTATACACAAAAGCTGCAAAAAGAAGGTGGGCAGGGAACCAGGGCAGTGACATTCACCACCTGAGCTGTGCAATCTGCAAGCCTCAGCCTGGCCTTGGCTCCCTGTGATTTAAACAAACGTGTGGTATTTTCCCATTAGGCAGGGACAGGGTAAGGGAATGCACTTAGCTGACAGACAGTGGCTTAGTTGTAATCACAAACCACATCTTTTTGGTACAGACCTGAGAGGTTTAAAATCTAAGCCAAAGTTGCTTGAAAAATCATAAGAAGACCCCTTGCTGAATGTGGGATAAGCTCCTCTGACATGGTATAAATTATGATACCTTATAAAAAGTTCTTTGCTTCTAACATTCTATCTAAAGTTCAATACAAGAAAACAATATAAAAATATATTCTCATAAAGGTGAGCATCTCTATCAGCCAACATCCACAACCTGTCCTGAGAACATTGCAACTTTCAAGTCTACTGGCCCTGCTCTTTCTACTGTCTTTACTGCCCTGACTTCATAAAACATTTTTTTACAAAGTTCAGCCTAAAGTTTTGATTGAGTGTTGTGTATAGCATACCCTACCCTGTCAGTAGCCTATGGCAAGACAGGCATCCCTAAAGATGAATTCTGACCTACTGTATTTAGGAGAAAAACTGTTCTAAAAGCAGCTCAGCTGAAGGACAGTTCATGATCCAGACCAGATCACTTAAACAAAATCTTTTGCCACTATTTCTATTCACAAGTGGCTGCTGCAGGCATTCCTGAGTTTTAACAGCAGATGAAAGTTGAGCCACAAGACACATTTGACAGAGGGTGGAGCAATAACGTGTGCACTCATTACTTCAGTAAATTAGGTAATACCAGTTACTTTTTGCCCACAAGCAAAGGGCTTTATTTTCAGGTTTTTGAGTTTTGTTTTTTTTTTGTTGTTTTTTTTTTTTTTTTTTTTTTTTAAAGATGTGTAAGCTTTACCTGTATCTTTAAGCCAAAATCTGCCCCTTTGGCATGGACAAATAGGACATTAGGAGCTGTATACCGTACAATGTCTAGTTACAAGGAGCAGTTGTCTTCTGGACTTCTCACCCACAACTTTGCCAACAAGGTTGACATATCCTTGGGCAAAAGGAATGAAGGCCCGGGCACGTGCTCAGCGCTTCAGCTCCCCGAGTTATGTAATATCCAAATCTAAGTTTAAAAACAACAAACTCTGGCCCTCTTCGGTTGCAAAACCAGCAGAGCTGGAAACATTAAGCAAACCTCTTGTCCTGGAGTAACTGACTCAGTGCCCGTAACACACCTCGAGCTAAACCAGGGCGGCGCTCTTAAGTAATTACAGCGCTCCAGCCGCAGCCGGACGTTCCCGTGCGGAACCCGCGGGCCCGGCTCCGCCGCGGCCGAAGCACCGACCGTGTGGGCAGCGGACCCCGATCCCGCCCGGGGCTGTCCCGACCCCGCCGGCGACTCCCGGTCCCGCCTCGCCCGCCTCTCCCAGCGCGGCCCCGCCCACCGCGGCCGGGCAGCCAGCAGCGAGAGCGGACTCCCCTGAGTGACAGGCGGCGACGCCCAACCAGGGCGCGCCTTGTTGCGGTGTGGCGCGGGCTCCGGCGGTATAAAGGCGGCCACGCGTCGCGGGCGCGGGCCTGAGTACGTGTCTGAGGGGGAGGCGGCGGTGGCGGCGGGGCCGGTGCGGAGCAGCCGCGGGGAGCGGGATCGGCTCCAGCACCAGCGCCGGGGTGGTTTTAATTAGACTTCGGTCGGCCCGGATTTTATCGGGAGCGGATTTTAAAAGTGAGTACGAGCGGGATGGCGGCGGCGGGAAGGGGGAGGGGTGTGAGCGGACCGGATCAGACCGGCCCGGCCGGGGAGGAGCCGCCGCGCTGACCCGCGCTCGTCTTTCGCAGGCGCCTCTCGTCCCTCTCCCTCTGCGGACGGGGCACCATGTCGGAAGCGGAGCAGCAGCTGGCGGCCGGCGCCACCCAGAACGGGCACGAAGCGGCCGAGAGCGCCGGGGAGCAGCAGGCCGAGACCGGTGGGGCTCCGGCGGCGGCCGGAGCGGCGGGAGCGGCGGGAGCAGCGGCGGCGGCGGGAGCCAGCCCAGCGGCGGGAACAGCGGGCACGGCCGCTAGCCAGAATGGGGCCGAGGGCGACCAGATCAACGCCAGCAAGAACGAGGAGGACGCGGGGTAAGCCCGGGCGCCATGTGCGGAGCGCCGGGCCCGGCGCGGCCCTGCGGCGGCAGCGCCCCCGGCCCCGCGCGGCCCGGCGGGGAGGGCGGCGTGAGTGACCCCTGAGTGACCA
>VZUI01048068.1:0-14460 GCA_013401135.1 Cettia cetti | reverse complement strand
ATAATAATAATAATAATAATAATAATAATAATAATAATAATAATAATAATAATAATAATAATAATAATAATAATCCTCATGTTCCAGAGATTTATATGCACAATAGTCTTTAAAGTTGAGGTAGTATTATTGTTACTCACTCTACAGTCAGAGAAATTGAATCATATACAGGT
Source organism: Cettia cetti (assembly GCA_013401135.1). Classification (NCBI taxonomy): domain Eukaryota; kingdom Metazoa; phylum Chordata; class Aves; order Passeriformes; family Sylviidae; genus Cettia; species Cettia cetti. The sequence continues at coordinate 14,287 of VZUI01048068.1, read as the reverse complement.
TAAATAAATGTTGCTCAGGGCTAAGCTTCAAATGGAGAAGGAATTCCCTGGATCACTCACTGTGGTGCACACCAAGTTTTAGCACAGCAGGTGCTGTACCTGTGCCATGTCTGTGCACCTCACTGCCTGCTTGTGACCCCCACACCTCAGGAGCTCACTCAAATGTGGGGACAGTGGTATTCAGGTGTCTGCAGGGAAGCAGCCTGCAATATCCCAGAGTCTGTAGACATGCTCAGCCCTTTCCAAGCACTGGAAGCCTTGGTGCTCATAAATCTAGGCCCTGCATTTCCAGTGTGCTGCTTGTACTGAAACCATTGGGCTCATGAGAACCAGCATGGTGTAATAGCTGCCAGGAAGGCTCCTGCTGGAAATTGTCTCATCCTAGGACAGACTGGAACCAGGAGCTCTTGTTCTTCTGAGGGAGTAACTTTTTTGCATTCAGATCTGTGTCAAATAATGCTAAGTTACAAACTTCTGACCTTCTGGAAGATTGTCCCACTTTTCCCAGACTTATCCAGATTTACCTCAAATTTAAATTTGTTCCATTAAGCTTGTGTTGCTGTATTTCTATCTCTTCTAAAAGGTTTAATTCCATTAGGACCTCACTGCCAGTAAACTATGAAGCTTCTCCATCCAATAAAACGAACAATTTGTTATAAACAATCTTTTAATGTTCACTTCCATCATGGCGCCTTCTGTCAAGCATTGCCTGATACATACTAAAAATACACCCAATCGAAACTTCACCTTAGAGAAGATTATGAGATGTAAATTTTGATCATGACGTATATATGAACCTAAAATTCACCTCATTATGAAGATTTAGTTTGAATTTTCTTCCAATTAAAATGTTAGTGAAACCTTAGTAAATAACACATTTTATTCCTTTTTGCATAGAGGACTATCCTGCTCAGAGGAAGCAGTTGACCATGTAATGTTGGTATTACTGACTTGTTTTGTCCTGGGACCATGCAGCTAGGAGTACAAGGTCAGACCAACTCTAAAACTCTAGCTGCTGTATTTCGTTCTGCCTTGGCTTGCTGACAGCAGCTGCAGATAGGTATCTTTCACAAAGCTGACCCTTGTTTGCTGCTGCTGCTGGGACATTTCTATTGTAATGAGACTCTCAGAGCCTGAACCAAAGGTCACAGTTGTTGAGTGCTCTGCATCCAGTTCCCATAATTAAAAGCATTTGTAACCTCTTTGGTTAATGCACCTGTGTTTTTATTTGAGAACTCATTAACTATTATACACATCAAAAGACCATTTTAGAGGAACTGCCTCACTATATAGATGCATGGGAATCAGCTGTAAAATGAAAGAAAATAATGAACAGTTGTTCTTCAGGAATGGGATTCATACAGTCAAGGCTCTGGAAATGACAGAAGAAATGGCCAAAGCCATCAAATTAACAATTGCTTAGTATGTTTTATCTTGTGGGGATAATGTCTCAGTTGAGTTTTTTCCATTTTTGGAGAGGACACAGCAAGAACTTGTCCATCTCTGATGATTTCTTTTGTAATGTTCAGACAGTATTCCTGGAGATTAGAAATAGCACAAAATGAAAAGAACTGCAATTTTGCTGGGGATTATAGTATATATCTTCTTTTCAACCAAAATATGAGGGTTCCTGTAGTGATGGGTGGAATCATGAACTTCTGGTCACTTCTGCTTGAGTCCTCAGAAGAGGAATGCTGGCCAACTAGTTAAAGCCCCTCAATGAGTCTATTTTGACAAGTCCAAAGGATCCAAAGGTTCTAATATTCTATTTCTAAAAGTACTTTAACCTGCAACCATCCTGCTGAAATTGTCAACATCTCTACTTAATTGCCAGGTAATCTTAACCTGCAAAAAATAACTTCCTGACCTTATAATGCTGGGCATGTACAAAGCTAATGGTGGTGAGCTGCTCAGGGCAGGACTATGTGTCCTGAGTGTAAGGATTTAAACCATTTCACCTGCAGGCTCTGACATTATATTTGCATTGTTCAGAAATATCTTATGGTTTTGCAGTTAAGGGGGCCAGTGGGGAACACTGCAAAGGTTAATAGCAGATGTGGGTTGCAATTCTTGGGAATAACTGAAGTGTTGAAGCATTTTCTCTAAAGAAGCTTTCTGGGGGTGTGATCTCAAAATAACTTGAGATTGAGCAATATGGGGAAGTGGTTGACATAAACACAGATCCAAGCTAGGCAGATGAAGAGATGTTGAGCTGGGGATCCAACATATTACAGGAATGCTCAAAGAAACAATTCTACTGTTCTCTTTGGATGGCTGTTAAAACATCACAATCCAAGGATAGACTGCTATTTCTGATGATGGAGTTAGCAGCTAGAGCATTTTTTTTTTGCTCTGGTCCTAGTAAATAACAGGTTTTATTCCCCCCTGTGTCCTCAGCATTTTCAATTAATTACTGTAAGTAGCAGCTTCTCCATGTTGTGGCATCTGCACATCCCATTATTGGTACTTAATTGTTTCCATTGCATAGAAAATTTGAGCTAGCAATTTGTGGACACTTCAGATCTTTATAATTCTGTCCCTTTGAGGAACCAGCCCTTAAGTATCCTTTTTTTTTTTAAGTTGTCTGTATGTAGGGTTGAGGTGGTTTAGGTTACTGAGACCTGTTTGTACAGGACAGGTGGCATGTTGTTGGTTCCAAGTGGATCAGTCATCTACAAACAGCTTTTTTTCCTTTTGTTTTAAATTAACCAGTAACTCATGACAGATAATGAGTAATAGCTTTACTGTGTAGAGTTTCCTAAGCATGGACTTGGGAATGTTCTATTCTGAGCATTAACATTTCAGTGTGATTAAATATAGAAATTGTTACCTATGATTAGTGGCCCTGTGATAAACATGTTCTACATGAACATTTGTGCAAGTTGACAAGTTCATCAGAGCATCCCATAACTCCAATACAATAGCAAAGGCTGTTATGTTGGAGAGAAGTAACAGATCTGTGCACTGCTAAATTCCACAAATATGTATAGTAGGTCTATGAAATTTTGCCTGCCGCGTTTTTCCTAAGTATTAGTAGAGCAAAGAATGATACATGTGTATCCAATTTGTTCCCAAATTGTTGTGAAATGTTGTGTGAAAAGTTGATAGAAGTATTTCAGGAATCCATAATCAATTTCAATTTGAATTTTTATGCAAGGAGAACATTTATAATTGTGGTGTTTGTGCCAGTTGTAAAATATTAACTTGCATTTAGTTTGGCAGGAAAGGTAGAAAAAACAGTTCATTAACTCAAATCATTTTTCCCTCTTTAGTATTCTGACTATTGGTTGCTCCCAGTAAGTTTGAGCTTTGTCTGAGTTCTAACCTTGTTCTAGGTTTTATTGAGACTTCAATGTTTCCCTTATCCAGTCCACACAGTACTGGTCACAGCCAGCACAGCCTGATTTTGTTTTATGGTAAAGTAACTTACCTGGCTGATCAACGGAAGCCATGCTGATATAATGTTTCTGGATTTCAGTAAAACTGTTGGTACTGTTTCTCACAGCATCCTTTTGGACAAAATATCCAGCACACAGCTGGATAAAGACATCATGGATGGATGAGCAGCTGGATCATGGGTCAGTCACAAAGGGTTACTGTGAATGGGGTGACATCAGACTGGTGACCTATCACTAGTGGGGTTCCATAGATCTCCATCCTCATCCCTGACCTCTTCAACATCATCATAAATGACCTGGATGTAGGACTGGAGGGGATACTGAGCAAGTTCACAGATGATACAAAACTGGGAGGAGCTGTTGACTCCCTTGAAGGCAGAGAGACCTTGAAAAACTAGAGAGCTGGGCAGTCACCAACCAGAAGAAGTTCAACAAGGGAAAATGCACTTGACTTTGCACCTGGTGTGGGGAAACCCTGGACATATGGACAGACTGGGGAATGAGATGCTGAAAAGCAGTGGCATGGAAGGGGAGATGAGGGTCCTGTTGAACATGAGCCAGCAGTGCCCTGGCAGCCAGGAGGACCAAACATCCTGGCATCAGGCACAGCATGGCCAGCCGGGCAAAGGAGAGGATTGTCCTGCTCTGCTCTGTACTGGGGTGGCCTCACCTTGAGTGCTGGGAGCAGTTTGAGGTGCCACAATATACAAAAGTCATTAAATTTTTAGAGAGTGTCCAAAGGAAGACAACAAGGATGGTGAAGGGCCTTGAGGAGAAGCTGAGGAGTGCCTGAGGTCACTTGGTCTCTTCAGGCTGGAGGAGACTGAGGGGAGACCTCACTGCAGTTACAGCTTCCTTGAGAGAAAAGGAGGGGCAGACACTGGTCTCTTCTCTCTAGTGACCCAGGACAGGACCCATGGGAATGGCCTGAAGGAGTGTCAGGGGAGGTTTAGGTTGGATATTAGAAAAAAGTTCTTCACCCAGAGAGTGTCTGGGCTCTGAACAGGCTGCCCAGGGAGTTCAAGAAGCATTTGGACACTGCCCTTGGGTGACTCTTGGGTGTGATCTTTTGCATGGCCAGGGATTGGACTCGATGATCCCTGTAGTTCCCTTCCTGCTTGGCATATTCAGTCATCCTGTGAACACAAAAATTTTTAAGTGAACTCAGGAGCTGTTTCTTGAACAACTAGAGATGGATTATTTTAGGAATTATAGGGAAACCTAACAAATATCTATAAAACATTTTTAGTGTACTTTCCACTCCCTCAAGGAGTTTGTTCCATGCAGAATTTTGCTGTTCTGTCTCAGGGACTTTCAGTTTCTCCAATTATGAGATATTTTCTTTCCACAGGACATCATACTCCCATATTAGCTATGTGGGGGGGTTTCTCTTGTATCATTTTGGATTATTTCATTTGAACCAAAGAAAGTTAATCTGTAATCAACCAAAGAATGCATCACCAGAAGAGTAATTTTTATTCATTGAGAACAACCAGGACTTTAGAGAGAATATATGCAAATGAATAGACTATTAAGGAAGCAAAACTCTTGGCAAAACTGGACATTGAGATATCAGAAGAAAAGGATCCTAGGGAGAAAGCTGAAGGAATAATTACTGGAAACAACAGCCAATGAAAAGTATTACTTTTAGAGGTTAAAAGGATTGAGAAGACATAATTTTGATCAGTAATAAAAAAAGGCAAGAAAATTTTCAAGATTGCTTTTAGGATGAATGAAGGTTCATTTGTATACTTTTCCTTTCTGCATGGAACAAATCTCACATGCTATTTAAACACAACATACCTCTCTGGGCTATGTTTAAAGAATATATCAAAAAAGATGGTTATTGTGGATTAGTAAAAAAGAATTCTGCTCAGCTTCTCAGTTATGATCACATATAAAACACCTTTGATATTGATGGATGACAGTGAGCATTTACCTGTGGTAAAGAAGATATTTGGTCTATTGTATATTATATATGACATTTGTAAAATAACACCACAGCAAAATGTTATCACAAAAGCTACCTTCTCTGGAGAAGTCAAAGTCTCTGTGTGATTCACAGTTCTTATTGAGAAATTTAATTTTTGACTTCTCCAGAGAAGGTAGCTTTTGTGATAACACTTGGCTGATAGGGTCATCTTCTCAATACAAAGCAGATATATTTGTACTTGAGCAAGTTCTACAGTACAATCAGAGAAAACCTACAGCACGAGGAAAATCAAAGCTAATCGTTGCATTGTGCATCACAGCCATTTCTGTGCCTTACTACTCTTTCCCTCCTCAGCCCTCAACATCCACATTTGTCCATTCTCTCTCCTCCTTTTCTTCCTTCATCCTACAGTTCTGCCCTGTGATATATGCTGCTAATAGGGATTTATGTGAGTCAATTTCTTAAAATTCTTCTGTCAAATTTGCCATTTTTCCTCCCAGTTTGCTCTTGGTAGGTGGGTTTGCGTATCCAGGATATCAAATAATTGTGTTTGGATTCAACTGAAGCTGAAGCCTCTGCCTTTTCTTTTGGAAAGGCATTTGAAATTTGAGAAATTGGAATGTAGTGGTGTATGGATCTATTGTTTGGGTTAAAGTTTTCTATTGTTATCTGTTTCCATGAATGGAATGTTCTGTTCTCTCCCCCTGTTCATGTCTCTTGGTTTGGCCCATCTAGAACCTTCCCTTGCCCATACCCCCTAGAATGTCCATCTTCTCCTGGCCCTTCCCAAAGGTCCAGAAAGTTCTCTGAGGGGCGTCGAAGGATTGGCCGAAACCCAGGGGCATCCCACTTACCTTCTCCTGATTGGCTAAGTGATTTGATTGATGTTATGTTCTGACACACCTCCTCCTTCCCCATTGGTCCATTGTTCTCTCCTCCCCTGTGATCCTCCCCCATTCTTAAGTCGCTGTAATGAGCTAGTCGGGGCTCTGCCTTGCAGTGTCCCCAGGAATAAACATCTGGTGGTTCACAGCACGCAGGGTCCGCTCTTTCCTTCCTTTGATAGTCGTGATCGCATTGGCACTTTGCACCCTCACCCCCACGCAGCTCTGCAGGCTGCTGGCCTGCGTGGACGTGCGGTGGCTCAGCCGGGGCTAGCCACAAGGAACTATTTCCTGAGCACCCGCATTGGAAAGGCATTTTGCCCTTACAAAAGAAACAAACAAACAAGGGTCTCCATAACCAGAAGAAAATGGCTTTAACTTTTCTTAGTAAGAAAAATATTTATGGTGATATTGTGAAAATGTGCTTGTAAAACAAGGTTGCTAAAAAAATTATGGAAGTCGTTCCTGTTTATTACTTTCTTTGAAGAAATTATGTTACACAGAATTGACTATTTTGAAAGGCTTATGAAAAATCCAACTTCCATATGAAGTTTTAAAGTCCTTTAGATTGCCAGTTGAAGAAAAATAATTTTCAGTTACAAAGCCCAGTTCGAAAAAATAGACTCTACAAAAATAACAACATGCAGTTGAAGTACAGGGCATTTCTGGTATAATTGTGTTTCCACCCCATATTAAAAAAAACCCAAAAAAACAAAAAAACAAAAAACAACAACAACAACAAAAAAGATAATTTTGATTTTGTGTCAAGAGGCACTAATTAATAGCATTTTGCCTTTTCATGCCTTTGCTCTGTTTCCTTCAGTAAAACACAAAAAAGGTACAATAAGATGGTTCAGCAATTGGGTAGGTTTATATGCATGTCTGAACACATTCTTTTCTGGTCACACAAAAATAGCAGTTGTATTTGCTGCTGCTACAAAAGTTGACATAGACAATTCCTAAAACTTACAGTTTATTTTAGGTGCCTTTAAAAATAAACCAAAGCAGAGAAAGTGCAAGGGAATAGAAGAAACAGAGGTAAAGATAATGAATAATTCCAATGACGTTTTAAAAAATCTTGAAAGAAGGCAGAGATGTTCTAAAGGCAAGAAATGTTGATAAAGAAAATCCAGCACGAAGGAGTGTCTATAACCAATGCTCTGTCTCTTCACACTGTACTTATAGACCTTCCATTAATGGTGATGCACAGCTCCAGGCTCATTGCCATGGCTAGGATCCAATTTCAAGATCCATTAGCACTTCTTACCTCTTGAAGCTTCTTCTGATCAGTCACTGTTCATGATAAGGAAATTACACATTAATTTGTTCAATATAATTTAAAATTAAGCTCACCAAGATTGCCCTTGGCAACAGACATGAACCGATCAATGTTAACTGTTCCCTAATTTCATTTATTGTTCAGTGTTCCACTTCTTCTTGCAATCCATGGTATTCATAACTAAAAAACCAGCAAATTGCAACCTCTCTGGCAGTTCTAATATAAACAAAGCTTTGGGTCTAATGGATCTACAAACTAATTTAGAGGTCAACTTGTTACAAAAGAGCTTCTAGTAAGACATTCATGGCTTATGTTTACGTAACTGAGGGGATGCAGGCAAACCACAGTTGCTACTTCACAGCTGTTTAGCAGATATGACTGAATGGTTGACCCGTGTGCTCAAAGCAGTCCTGTGGTTTATATTTATGTAGCATTGGCAGTGAATATTCTAATCTGTGGTGTGGGTAGTTTGGCTTTATTTAATGAATTACCACTGACTGGCTTAGATAAAGAGGTCTGTAATGTTATGCCACAGGAAGACACAGATACTGTGCTTATATATAAGCATAATGTTCCTCCTCAGACCTAGTAACCTCCTGACATCTCCTTCTGCTTAAGTTAGAGGCTGATAAAACCACTAAAGCAAACCCCTACAAGAAAGATGAAGCCTGTATTCCCTGCTGCCTTAAAACTCCCAATTTTCTATGTCTCATGATGAGAGAAGTCAAAATCCTTCCACAGGTTTTTGAAAAGCTTTCCATTGGCTTTTGAAAAAAGTGTTTTGTTCTCTACCTGCCAGCTGCAAAGTACATCTGGCGCTAAGGGCTTCAAATCTCATATCCATCTCTTGTTTCTGACAACAGAATTGTTACCACTAATTAAAGATAATTCTAGAAATCTCCTCTGGCAGACATGGCCAGTTGGTGAGGTTTAATAGTTTGGACCCTTAGCCTTTTTTTGCCCTGATGTCCTGTGCTCTGCATCCTCTGTACTAGTGCTGTCCAAGGTGCAATGCACAGAGGGGCAAGATACAACATGCTGCCAGCAAGACCCAGAAGAGGAGCTGTCAAGCCCGCTTCTAAAAATAAATTATGATGGGATGGAGGTTCATGGATGATTTTAAGTAGAATAAGACAGCTCATTCACTTTCTCAGTGAATCGTGGACAGTTATTAAGCTGCAGTATATTGTCTTTTAATTAGCAGGAAGAAGAACATGATTAGAGAGTTTCGGAAGTTATGGAACAGAAAAAGAAAGTCCAAATAAGTTTTTCTCAATAACTTTTTCCCTTTATGAAATCCCTAAGGATTTTTAGGATCATGATATTAATTTAAATATCTACTGCAGTCTCCTGTGAACTTCCTGTAGGAAGTTGCTTTTAGAAAACTTATGCAGTGATGAAGATTTTATATTTTGCATTTTTCAAACTGCACTTCATGTTAGCAATAAAAACCCTTTCTACTTTTATTTTTTTTCCAGTGCTTAGATCATTTTGGAAAGCATCCCTGCCGGGTCCCTTGTAGTCTGCCTACTCCTCTCATGTATAAAGTTCATGCCGTTTGTGAAGGCAGTTTAAATTCTGACAGACTGGCGTCCAAGCTGGCACTCTGAACGCTAGTGACCAACAGGGGAACCAGCACTTTCCCAGCCGTCTGTGCAGAACGGGTTTGAGCAGCCCCTTCTGGGACATGCCAGCCGTGCTTCCAGACATCCTCTTGCAGTGCCACCTTTCAGGATGCCTAGGGACCTTGCAGCTGCCCCACACCAGGAGGACTTTGCTCAAAATAAAAATGACAATAATGCACTGTTTCCCACCTGGAGCTGCGCATAGCAGTGATCATGCCATTTCCTGCTCAGAAAAGCTCCGCTAGGACTTTTTAATAAAATTAAACATTTAAAATGTTGAAACTGGATGTGATTTGTCTTTTGGCCATCTGGAATCACAACCTGTCCAGATCAGATGCACGTGTCCAGAGCATTCTTAGTCCTGCTGTTGGCTCTGTGCCGCCTTACTGATTCCAATGAGATTTGCCATACACATGGGCTGCTGTTTTGTCTTTTTTAACCCAGCCAATTCCTTCTGCACTCCTTATGCCTGAACCTTATAGGCTGTGTCATTTGGTCTTACTCTTGACACACTGCATAACTGCTGCCCAGTGTCCCATCCCTTCTCTTAAGACATTGCTGCTTTAGTTGCAATGACCAATGCTTTAGTTGCATTGACCTTTCAAAAGTTCTGCCATTTATAAATCACCATTACAATTGTGCACTGCTGTTGTAGCTGTGCTTTCTGATGGAACCAATGCCTTCAAAGTAATTTTGCAAGTCGTGGGGTGAATTAGATTTTCATTTAGAAATCTCTGTGAATTGTCCAGTGCCTCTTAAACTGTAACTTGTCCATTTTTCCTTCAGTGTGACACCAAAGCCTCTTAGAATTTACCTAACTCTTCCTTTAGGTAAATTGCTACCCTATTCTACATCCTGACAAGTACCTCACTTTGTCAAGTGTGGTTGAAACAGTTCTCTAAAACCTTTAGTTGGTATGGGACTCCCACTGGCCTTCTCAAACTGACATCTTCCCTTGAGCTTAACTACAACCAGGCACAGTTAAGTAGTCATATATATGCCAAAACAAGTTCAAGTTCCAGTTCTGTATACACCCTTCCCCACCAAAAAAAAAAAAAAAAAAAAAAAAAAAAAAAAAAAAAAAAAAAAAAAAAAAGGCTGGAACAAAATAATAGTTTTGTTTTTACAGAACTTAATAAATCTTTCTTCAGAGGACCAGAAGAAGAGCAGAAACAGGTATCCAGCCTTAGACATCTGCCTTCTTGTCTTTGACATAAAAAGGAAAAAGACCTCTCAGTGGCCAGTTGCTTAAAAAACCTGAAAATCAACTCCCCTGTGTTGTATGTTTTACCTTTTTTAAAGTTTAGTTTATTATCTAATACTGTTTCTTCCACAAATCTTTCTTTCTTTACTGTTCAAAAAAAAAAAAAAAAACAAAACAAAAAAAAAAAAACAAAACCTTAATCCCAGAAATGCTGTATTCAGCATAGAGTAGCTATGAACCCGTCTTTAGATTTCATTGTGTATCATTGAAGTTGTCTTTGATACTTCCAAATAAATTCCGTCATGAGGTTTGTAGCAGTAATGGACATTTTATGACATTCTTTGTCCTTCAAACATCATTGAATTTCTGTTTTTCCAGAATACTTTGTACTAGTAATTTTGTATAAGCTATCATTGTAAACCTATAAAATTTGGTGTCTTTTTTTCCCCCACAGAATGTAGCAGCAACAAGAGCTAAGTGCAGAGAGTCCTATGCAAATAATCTGAAAATTCAGTAGACCATATTTCTAGATGTTGTGTATTTCTTCTACAGATACTGCAGTACATATTATCTTTTCGATGCTCCCATTAAAGATCTGCTAAGATTTGGCAATAACTATGTTAAAAAACTGTTGGAAGGGTCTCTAAGAGACAGTCCATCCCAGAAGACAAGATTAACTATACATGCTATCATTGCTGACAGATGGCTGTCTAGCATATTTCTAAAGACCTCAGTGACAGAGAGATTCAAAACAAAATACTCAACACTCTGTTTTTCTTAACTTTTCACAGTTTAAATTTTCAGTTTCATTGTTTCTTGTCACAATTTATCCTACAGACATAGAATACCCTCTCACTTTTTTACAACAGACTTTCATACTCGAAGGTTTTTTTATCATGATCTCCCTCAAGTCTTCTAAGGGGGGAAGAAATTTCTACTCTTTAAAACATTTCTCATAGATCATGTTTTCTAAACCTCTGGTCATTTGCATTATTCTCCTTTAGACTGCCTGTGTTGTAGCCACATCCCAGCTCGAGTCTTCTACTCTCCCAGATGAAGCAGAAGATGTTCATTTGTGTGTCTTGCCAGGTATACTCCTGCTTAATGATTACCTTCTTCTGAGTGACATTATACTTGGATTTGGTTCAATGCAGCTCTCTTTCACCCTTGCCTTTAGATCTTTTTCCAAGGGACTGATGTTCCATACCTTTTTCTTCATCTGGTAGTTTTTACTTAAGCACAGATCCTTTCACTTTTTTGTAATGAATATTATCCCAATTTTAGTAAAATGCAGTTATGACCCTTTTCATTGATAATGCTGTTTTCCAACCAATATGTAGTCCTTCCCTCTAGGTAGCCTCAGTAATTTTTTTATAACCACACTTTTCATTGCATTCACCAGATAGTTAGTGAAAACGCTGAACAAAATTAAACCAAATAAAAACCCTGGTTTCAAAACCGCCCTCCATTTCTTCACTGAATTGTTGTGAATGATTTGCTGAACTTGGAGATCCACCCTGTTGTTCACTTTGTCTGTGACAGAGTCAGCCCAGAAGAGTACGGACCAGCAAATTCCCCAGAGCTGGGCAGCCAGGCTTGAGTGTGTCCCCAAACTGGCCATGCCATGGGGTGCAGGTTGGTTCATCAGCAGTCCCCAACATGGCAAGTGATGAAGTTCCACAAAAGAAGATGGGGCAAAGATGGGGTGGAGACCAGTACTGCTGCAGCACTGCCAGAACAGGGATAGCAGCCCTGGGGGGCTGAAACAGGGTCCTGAGCACTGGGGAGGGGGTCCCAGGTTGGCAGAGGACATCGTTGCTGACTGGTGCTCACAGAGCCAACATGCTTCAAAGATTGTCTCATGAGAAGGTCCAGAGTTCTGGTATTTGCCATCTGCTATGACTTCATTGCTTTCCCAGGACCTGCTGTTGAAGGTGGTTAGTTTGTTTTTTTCACCTTGACTATCAGAAGCCACAAAGGGTGTAGTTTTTGCAAACAGAAGAGGAACTTAACCTTGTTCTGATGTAAAGCAGGGACTTCATGACACTTTTTTGTGCCTCTTCATTTTCAGACACCAACTCCTCTCTTCTTTCTTGGTATAGTATCATTTATATCTGTGGAATATTAAATGCCTATAAACAGAGAGGTTATTATTGGATAATATGTGAATAATAATATCACATTATTAATATTCTTCAGTAAGCTTTAAAAGAGAAAATGATCACAATTTAAACTTCAGGTGAAAGATAAACTGAGGAGATAAACTTGTTGCTGGTGTATCTGATGTATTTGAGTTAGTTACTACGGCGATCCCACCCATGTGATGTTTAGTTTTGACTCACAGCTGCTATAGTCTCTGGCACTGTTCCGGATTTTTTTGTTGTTGTTTTTTGGTTTTTGTTATAATAAAAATGCTCAGACTATAAGCATCCTGCTTCAGGCATAAGAAGCAGCTTGAAAAGGAAAAGGTGCCTGCTGCTTAAGCAGTATATTTTACTTTTAGAGTTCTTTTTAAGGCAAACAAACTAAATTGCATCTGCCTCATCTTACAATTTTCAACTTGAATTGCACAAAGTATGTTTAAAAAAATCTAAGCTGCTGCAGTAAAAGTGTGTTTGTTTTTTCTTAGATAACAGACTTTGAGGGTCCTCGTGCAAATGCTTTTTCATAGACAATAAATTGAGAAAGACTATGTTTGAGCCCAGGGAGTCATTCTGTGCTTTGTGTGGAACTCCTAGGGCAATGGGAATTCTGTACCAAAATAGACTCAGAACAATTTGCAACCTGCAATCTGCAGAATCCAAAACCTCTTCTGCTATTTTTCAAAGCTGCCTTAGACTTCTGTTTAAGACCCTTGTTCAATAAAGTCTTCTTTGATCCAATCCTCACAGCTACTTTATCTGCTCATCTTGGCATACCTTAACCAAGCCTCCCCTTAAGCATCAGAAGATGGTCTTTCCTCACCCTGTCTCTCTTTTTTTTAAATTATGTAGAATTCTACCTTTGTTTTATTTCACCTCTGTTTTCCATCTCAAGGCTTTAGGGCATCCTGATCCTGAAATAATCAAATTAAAAACAAGAAGTGTATTCTTTTGGGAGCAGCAGACCAAGAACACCTAATCCAGCTGGTGACACCATCATAATCTTAGAATACAAGAACAATGGCTAGGAAAATGTCTGAAGAAAGAAATCTAACATGGCTGTAATAGTCAGTTCAATCTCATTTGGAATCACTAATGTAACTATGCATCACCATATGGATCCTGTGTGATGTATCACATAAAAGGCTTAACATTGTTTGTTAGTTTTGCCATGCACTAGTTATCAGAATATATTTTACCCTAAATTACTTCTACTCTCCAAAAATGCTTTTGGTGTAATATGTACTAAAAATACTGACACTTTTGAAACACTTTATTACTTCAGTTTACTAAAGCTAACTACTGTATTACTCTGTGTTACAGAGCAGAAACTTAACTGGGCTCCTAACATAACTCTTTATTTTACATGTTTGAAAAAAAATTAGTTACAATTTGTCAGTGAACAGGGCTTTTTAAAAACAGATTTAATGCATACGTTGCAAGTTTGTTTATGTAATCAGCAGCCTACTCATGTTCTGATAGTTTATTGATAGCTTAAAGCATTTTAAGGAATATGATGAATTCTTTTCTTGTGTTCTAGTTCCACTAGGGAATTTTAAAGTTCACAGTGGAAAGGAAGGATTGACTGTCCTGGTTTAGAGACAGGTATCTGCCAGGGGAAAACTGGAGTTTTCCCTGGAATGGAGAATGTAACCCCCCTTCCCTCCAAATTACTATAATTTTGCAATTAAGGGCTTTCAGGCAAAGATTTGGAAATAGGAATAGCAGTTCTTTACTAGGAATATTAAAATAAACAAGTGTAGTAGTACAGAAAAAAAAACAAGCAAACAAAACAAACAGGGAAAACTAAGGAGAACCCCTGA
>VZUI01048066.1:0-91759 GCA_013401135.1 Cettia cetti | reverse complement strand
AAAAAAAAAAAAAAAAAAAAAAAAAAAAAAAAAAAAAAAAAAAAAAAAAGAAGCTTGACATAGAGCACATTTATCATTTTCTAAACCACTAAAGCTAGAAGTAATTTCTCCCTCGAAAACATCAAAAACCTTTTGCTTTTTGCTACAGACAATTCTTTTCCTTTTTGCAGATTTGCATTCTACATAGTACAAGCACAGTGGCATTTACCAGCATACAAAGGCACATCAACTCCTACTCTTCTCCTAGATAGCACTTTGTCTCAAAGACACACCACAGATAGTCTTATGACGTATGCCAGGAAAAGATTTTAAAATAATTATGAAGAGGATGTGTTCTCTTGCAAAACAACAAATAATCATTAAAGGGCCTCCTCTCTTTCCGAGTTGTTTCTTTGAATACTCATTATACAAGCAAATGAGAAAAGTGAAAAAGCTGAAGAAATGATAGGGCATTATTCCCTGCCTGTAATTCTGCTTCCTTGAAGATAAAAAGCACATGACTTTCTCTCTATCCATTTGATTTCAGCTCCTTAGCTGAGTTTGGGTCAGAATTTTCTCATTGTAATAATGTGGTCTAGGATGACCCTGCTTGATCAAGGAGGCTGGACCAGATAACCCACTGCGGTCCCCTCCAACCATATCCATTTTATGGATCATTTCTGACCAAAAACTTGACACTGCTTTGCTGGTTCAAGCTGGATACCTCTTTAAAATTTTCTACTTTTAAAACTAATACCATCATCAACTGGTACAGAAGAAGTAAAGTCTTTTGGGCAGATGTTCAGTATTAGAAGGGATTTCAGAGATTGAAAATTATCTAAATCAACACTTATCTGCTGAAGACTGTCACATTGACTCAGGAAAGGAACGTTCAGGCCTGTTACCTATAAAAGTCCTCAGTGGTAGCAAAGCCATTTTCAAAGTAAACCTAATCTCTGTGACTTGATCTATTTTAACAGATTAGGAGAACTTTCCAGTTCCCAGATCTACGGGCAGGTGACTGCCAAATAACTCCATTTCAGCACTGCACTTCAGCATGTACTGTGGAAGACTGAAAAAATCTTTGGTGTATACCATAACAGGATCTCCATCCAAATTACCAGGAAGAGCAAGTTCAGTCTGGATACAGCTTGTCAAGTTGCAGATAAAGCATTTTATTATCTCTCTGAATTGCTTCTGAATGAGCACTTATAAAGAAGGATGTTCTTGTGGGCTCCTTATTAAAATGCTCTTCCCAGTGCAGTCACGTGTCCCACAGGGCCTCTTGTACAGCTCATCTAACACTTCCCTGAGAGCTGCTCTCTGCCCAAGCGCCCTGTCCCCAGGGTCACAAACAAGTTCTGCAGTGCCCTCACACTCTCTCACGACTACAGAAAATTACGGGTCCGCAGCCTACCAAAAACTGGGAATGCAGTAATTATGCTGCCTTTAGAGGAAGGATATTTATTTGCCTCAAGTTTTTTTTTCACCAGGTGACAGAAAACAGAATATGAAGGAGCTTTCAGAGGTCAAACTCACCTCTCTTCCCAGACAGCCTGACTGCAGTTGGAGAAGGAGGTAACACAGATAATCACCAGCCTTACTACAGCCATGGGATTATACAGCTATAGGCAGCTAGAAAGTATTTATTTCTATGTAAGGACTGATTCACCTCCATTAAAGAGCTGAAGAGTAATGCTGCTTGTGTCACACTAGGGAGCTGAAATCAAAGAGCAGAAATTTAGTCAATATGACATCTCTAACCATAAAAAAGTCTTCAGAATTTTTGATCCACATTAAAAACTATTACTGGAATCAAAATACTGTAAAGAGACAAGTCATTATTTAAAATGAAGACAAGTCTCCATCCAAGTGCTGTGTGTTAACCCTGGTAGGTAGTTCAGCCCTATAAATCCCTATTTACTCACACACTCCACTCCCAGTGGGAATAGGGAGATAATCACAAGGACAAAACAGGCAAAACTTGCTGGCTGAGATAAAGACATTAATATATGAAGCAGAAACTGAGTGTGCAAACAAAGTAAAACAAGGAATTAATTCACTACTTCCCACTGTCAGGCAGGCATCTAGCAATCCCCAGGAAAGCAGAACTTCATCCCATGCAACAGTGATTTGGAAAGCCAAACACCGTATCTGTGAATGCCCCCTTTTACTCCATCTTCCTCCCAGCTTCTACTGCTGAGCAAGATGTCATATGGTCTGGGTTGTCCTTTTGGTCAGCTGAGCTGTCCCAGTGTGACCTCTCCCATCTTCTTGTGCACCTCAGCCTGCTCACTTGGTGGGACAGTGTGAGAATGAGAATAGGCTTTGATACTGTATGAACATTGTTCAACAATAAC
Organism: Cettia cetti; assembly: GCA_013401135.1. Lineage (NCBI taxonomy): Eukaryota > Metazoa > Chordata > Aves > Passeriformes > Sylviidae > Cettia > Cettia cetti. The sequence continues at coordinate 89,420 of VZUI01048066.1, read as the reverse complement.
TAAAACATGGGTTGTCAAAACTGGTTTGGTCACAAAATAAAAGCATAGCACCAGTGGAACTACTAGAAAGGAAATTAACTCTATCCCAGCCAAAACCAGGGCACCAAGATAGAAAGATAATGACTAGTGAACTTTCTCCGTAAGCACACCCTCCTGAACAATTAACAAAATCAACAGTGCCAGATACAGGGGGGTACTGTAGAGTGATATATACAGAAACAAAAAGAATGTGTAACAGGGGAAAGGAGGGAAGGAAGAGCCATTATAAGAAAAGGAGATGAAAAGGTATGTAGAGCACAGAATTAGGACCACACACAGGACTTCACAGAGCAGCCAACCTTAACAAATCAAGAGCATGTTATTCAGACACATAAAACCTTCAGCTCCAATGCTGTAGACTCATAAATGTTGTTGCAAGAGTGTTGCAATGTATTAACTTTTAAAAGCCTCAGCCACGTAGTTAGGAATAGTAAATAGGACATCAAAAAGCAAACCAACAACAAACATTAAAAAAAACAGCATGCTGCTGATGAAGTTACTAATCACAGAATACATCACCTAATGAACTTACGTGATTCAAATGGTTTGAAGTTAATCATTTCAAATCATTTGAATTATAAACTGCTAGATGTTTCCATGTCTGTATGAAAATACTATTAAAAACACAACAGCAAGATGTTGGAAGAGTATTTCAAGGCCTCTGGGGTCTTTAATATTAACAACCTTTCTAAGAGTAAACAAGAGACTAAAAAAGCAACTCACCTGATTGCCCGTTTCTGTCACTATTTCCTCCTTGGCAACTTCAGCCCGTTCCTTGTTTCGGCAAACCAGATGAACTGTGCCACCTGGTGGATTGCGACAGGAAAAGCATTTGATAATTAATTACTAACTGCATTTGGGGGAGACACCAGCATTTTAATTAGATGAGATACTCGATATAAGAAAAAAGCTGGAATATTTCTGCTTGGCTCTGGTTCCTGTGAAGGCAGGCAGGGTCATCACACAAAGCTACACGTATGGAAAAGGCCACTGCACAGTCTGTACTGTGCTCAAACCATTTCTGTCAAGTCTAGTGTTTAGTGGCTGAAATCCCAGAGCTAAATGGGAAATTGAAGCTAAGGCACCTGCATCATAGATGGTTTTTGATATATGCCTTAGGAAGTTCAGTAAAGGGCTTGAACAACACAAGTGACTAGAATTGCTCTGTGGAAAGGAAATAAAAGTACCAGATATCAGAATTCTCAGCAGCGGGAGATGTGACAAGGACTATGGCCTCAATTGCAGCTCAGGAGGCACAGGTCATCTGAATCATTTTTCATCAGAAAAATAATTTTCAGTAGTTTTCCTCTCAATAGACCAGGCTTTCTCAAGAGGATGCATAATTTGCATCCTTGTGGGTATCAAGCAGTGAGTGACAGCAATGACTGTTTTGCAACTACTGTTGCAAACAGTCCTGCTTCAACTGAGATGCTGGACAAGGTGACCTCTAGAGGTCTTTTCCAACCAACTTTTCCATGAAAGGAAGACACAAGGAAAGGTTCTTCTCAGAGACATGGACACTTAACACAATCTCATCACTTAACCATATTAAAGAAACCCTTCAAACACAACACTAAAGTGTAGCCAAGCAATTTATTTTTTTTTTGCTTCATATTCTCTGATTGTTATAAGTCATGTTAATTTCAGTCATAGGAATACCCGTACTCTTTACTTTTGCCTGTTTTTAAAGGTGTTTTAGGGATTGCTGGCAGTCCACCTCTAGAAAGCTCAAGGAATTAATCCCTAATAGAAACATAATTAACCCATAATAGAAACAAGAACTGTGTCAGGTCACACTTTTAGTGTGATGATACAGTCACACACTGCACAGCCCAGTCTGGGGTCTGATAATGAAACCTTTTGTCTACAAGAGAGGTTTTTCCATTGAACACCAGGACAAGGAGGGAAGTTTAGGTGTGACCGATACACCAGTAAAGGAATTAAAATGTATTTTCTTTGGTAAAGATTGAAACTATTTGAACTTAACACATGGAAATAGTGAGAGTAGTTGGGAGAAGACTGTATCAAGCTGGAAGTGCAGTTCACAAGACGTATAGGAAAACCCAAATCCAAATATCCATAAGACACCAATTCAGAGAAAAGCTGAACTCAGACTACAGAAATTGCCAGCAAGATCATCATTAGCTAGAAATATCTGAGTGCTTGAAGGTAAAGCAAACACAGCTTGATTATTCTTCTGCTGAGTCAGAATTCCTTATTTTCTTGTCATGCCGTATGTGAAGAGATTCAGTTAGAGGCCTGAGCCCCAACAGCTAAGACTGAGTTTCACAGTGAGATATTCCAGGGACCAGGAATTAACTTTAACTTCAGATGAACAGCAATGCCCATACAACATATCAGACCTGCAGCTGCTCTGCTAAACATGGTGACCAAATCCAATACAGATCCAGCCAGCATTCCTGCTTTTAAAACCGGTAGAGATATCCATTTGTGAGCAAAACAGTCACCTGACAAAGCAATACTTACATAAAGTGATTATGTAAAATAGCAGTAGTGGAAACCTGAAATCAATCACATGCTGTCACTGATGCAGATCTCTAACCCAAACACTCTTTGATGCTAGCAGTTTTGAGTTAGTTTCATTTAACTGAGTTGCCACTTTCCTTCATAAGATAGTTACGAAACCTAAGCACACAAAGAGAGAAAAGAGCCACAAGCTCCTCCCTTTCATTCTGCGTGCCAGAACTCCTGTCACTCTTGCACAACAGGAATTATTTTGTCAACTCTGTAAGGGATTAGGTTTATCCTTCAGCAACAGCTAGGCCCTATTGATACTATGTCCTTGTGTACAGAGAACAACATAAAAAAAAATAATTACATGTAATCAGTCAAAGGGCACACACTCCAGGGTATTATCAGTAAGATGAAAAACAGCCACACTGGGTTTTTTGAATGCTCTCCCATCTCATTTTTGTAAAGACAACTATTTTCTTTCATCATATGATACATTTGCGGATTCCTTAGTTCAAATTCAGCCAGGCTGCTTCTTATACCAAGTTAGCCTTAAACTGATACTGATCCACCACCAACATCCTTAGATGCCACTACAACACAGACAGTTTTGGTAAACACGCACTTGAAAAACAATTTGCAGATCCTCTCTGCTAATTTGGTTTCCTTACCCAAATTTTCACTGTACTGATTGTGCTTAAACCTCTAACCCCCACTAAGAGGCCTGTGAAATGCCCCTGCATCCCAGGGATTTGTGTTTGTATTTTGAGTGCTGGAAGGCCAAACCCACTTCCTTCCGTCTTCCCTGTAAGCCTCCTGGGAGCTCCATGGCAGCCCTGCTCACTCACCTCTCCTCGCTATCTCCTTGGCCGTAGCCTTGCCAATGCCACTGTTTGCACCAGTGACCAGGAAGGATCTTCCAGCCACATCCACCTCCACATCAGCTGGGTTGAAGTGCTTGGAAGCAGACTCGTAACCACCTCTGAATAAATCAAGAGACACCTGTGAGAAACTAGAAGCGAGCCCTTCCAAAATAAACACGTGTGGGTTGAAAAGCACTTTCCCCTCACAGCTCAGCATCCAGTAATTGCTCTGTTTACTCTCTGTACCCATGGGACAGGCCATGATTGCAGTGACACTGCAATCAGCAATGTACCATAGAATCGTTAAGGTCGGAAAAAAGTCTTTAAGATCGTCAAGTCCAACCACCAGCCCAGCACCAGCACCATGTTCAGCCACGTCCTCAAGCGCCGTATCCAAATGTTTCTCTCAACACTTGCAGGGATGGTGCCCGCATCACTTCCCTGGGCAGCCCATTCCAGTGCTTTGCAATGACGGCGATAACTCGCGGTGGCATTTGGCCTCCCCGAGCCACCCAGCCCTGACCTCGACCCTCGGCGGGCAGCCCGGCCGCTGCCCCAGGGCCCTCCCCGAGCGGGGCTGGAATCTGCCCGCCCGGGCGGGGGCGGGCAGCCGTCCATACAAACACCCCATAAACACGGCCGCGCCGCGGGTAAGCGCCCGCGGACGGACAGGAACGCCCCAACCCGGGCGCTGCGCCCGCCCCGCGCCACCTCCCGGGCCCCGGGCGGCCGCGCCCGTACCTCGTGTACTCCCGCAGCCCCTTGACGAACCACACGGTGTTGCGGTACCAGGACATGGCGCTGCCACCGCCCCCGGAGCCGTGCCGGCCCCGCCTCTGCCCTTACATAAGGCGCCCGGCCGGCCCTGCCGCGTTAGGTAAGGGCTGGGGAGCGGCCCGGCCCGGCCGCGCCGAAGGGAGGGTGCGAGGCGGCGCAGCCAGTGCGGGTAGGGCTGCCACCTGCCTCCTCAGCAGCAGTTCTTGCGTTTGTTCTTATCCTGCTTTCTTCCCTTCTTCGTTAGCCACGAAAGACAGGTGTAGCCAGCCCCTACCTTGCTGCGCCTGGCGAAGGTGGTGGCAGATGAAGGATGGAGAATTTCCCAGGGCTTCAGCTGGGGGCGGATGCTGTTGCCAGCTAAGCCGGGATTGCAGACAGGGTGTTGTGTTTTGGGAATGGGGAGCAGTGATACAGGACCTAGGCCTGCATCCTCTGCCTGGAAAGCTGTCAAAGGGATGCTCCCAGAGAAACATAAAAAATGACGTTGTGCCACATGAAGTAGCATTTTACATAACAAATCCATTAAATAAATAGCTACTGATGGAGTGAAATATTCCAGTAAGGAACGTGAGTGGCTTTTGCAGCAAGGGGAGTGAAATTCAAAATGTTTTTAGTTTTATACTCTCTGGACCTATGAAACCCAAGAGAAGCACTTGGAGTTGCATATCTGGACAGCCCATGCTAACCATAAGGAAATTGTCATTATGGATATAATTATACTTTTAATTATACAAAAGGTCTATGGGCTTAGAAAGTTCGGTGTTCAAGTTAGATAAATTAATGTATTGTATGGGGTATGCATGGTCACATGCAAAGAAGCTCCTTTGGGAACTCTAAGTTTTCAAGAGCTTAAGTTACCTGATTTCAATAGCACACATAGTGGAGAAATGGGGATATTCTCTCTTTTTAGATTCTGTGTTATAGTCTGTTACTGCTTTTTCTAAATCTCTTTGCTCTGGCAAAGGCCTTGTACTAAAGTCTTCCACTTTCTCAGCACGATGTGTGAGTATTAGGCTCACACAAAGGCACTTCCCACCACGAAGTTACAACTTTTGAACTCAGCCCTGTCTGCTTGTACTGTACATTATATGTGAAGTAACAGTTTCTAGAGGGCAAAGAAACACATTTTCAGAGTGATATTTTCTTCCATACAGAGGCCATCCAGCTTCATGTTGTACCTTTTCATGAAATCTAAAAATTCTTGTTCTTAAAACAATTGAAAGACCATTAAAAATGTAAATGCAGTAAGACAGATTGTGCTTTGTTCCCTTGTCATTTCCGTGTTTACCCTGTTTATTTCTTAAGACCGGTGTTTATGGCTTAGTACAAGCAAAATGGGGTGATTGATGTGTTTTGTTTGTAGTTTCATTCCTGCATTCTCATAAATTGGGAAGTTCATCCCTGCCAAACTCTGAAAGTAAGTGGGGTGCGTGCAAATAGAATTCCTCACAGGCTGAACCATTTGGATCAGCATGATGCTGGATGGTGCAGCCCTGAGGTGCTAACCAATGTGAGTATGCCTGGCAGAAGCTGTCCATGAGTCAGACACAAAAAGAAATCATGGTGGGCAGAGAATGAGAGCAGCTCATAATATTTTGGGGTTAAGCAGTAATGAGCAATTACAGCATATTACTCATATAGAGATTACAGAAGATGTTTGAATGTAATTTTGGCTACCAGTGCCATCCTGATACATACACAATTTTCTCAGAGAATATTAGATAAATGCTGCAATGTCTCTACTGTGATGTTAGCTGTGCCCTTCTAACAAACGGCATTTTAAGGAGATTTTGTAAATGCCCAGAAATTATGGGCACACTTGCCAGAGTGCACCAATCCCTGAGCACATACAGCTGTGAGATTTCTGCTTAGAAACACTTGCTTTTTCTGTACTGAGGGGCTAAGCTTGCACCCAGAAATGAACTGTCACGGCACTCTGTCTGAGCAGCTTCACGGAATCAATCGTTAACGCTGGGAAAGATGTGCAAGACCATCAAGTCCAACCTTCACATCAAAAGTGAGCTGTTGCACGCTGTCCCAGCACCATCTCGGTGTTTCTGTTGCCTCATTTCATCCCCTGGGGTGTTTTGCTTCTTTTGTTGTTCCAGAGGCATGAGATTGTGTAAGTGCTCTCTGCTAACTCAGCCAGCACGGTGATGAAGGGTTGTGCAGGAGAAAGGCAAGATGTACTTTTGCCAAGGGCTGGGTGCTGCTAACGAAGGGTCTGGATCTCAGTATTCTCACAGGCAAGGGTTCTGCCCACTTCAAGGGTTTTGACCCCATATCTTGCCTTCTATACTGAATTCTAGGTTGATACATCTTGTTAGCTGAATTGGAACCTATTCTGGAGCTTTGGTAATTTGAAAAGTTGTAGCTTCTGGTTTCTTTCTTCACTGCTAGTAGTTTAGCAATTAACTCCAACAGGACACTGCTCTGAACATGAGGGATTTTTTTAGACAAAGTATTCTTCTCATGGATTGGCATCCTACATCTCAGACCCCTATCACAGCCAGCAACTGTGTCGTGTATAGCTGAAAATGGGAGAGCCAGAGTCTCTTGAGCTCCTAATATTTCCCTCATTTGAGCACAGAACAAAATGGCTTCACCCAGGCTAATAAACACAACTCAGTGTTTATCCCTGATAAAACATATCCAAGTTAATTCTTACCCTATATCTATGCTATCAAATACACCATTGCATATTCCCAGACCCTGATCATCTTATTGCCCATAGGTAAATGATTGTTGATGCCCAGGTCACAGTAGGTATTAAGCAGATACTTCTGTCCAAAACAAGCTCAAAATATCATCAGGGGAATAGTTTGCTCAAAGGGTAGTTTGTTCCCAAACACCACAGATGAGGGTACACCAGCTCAGCTTGGCGCTGGTGGTCCTGCATTCTGGTATGTATATTTACCAGTGTACAAATAGCCCCAAGCCTGTTATGCAAGCCCTCCATGACTGCAGGTAATCCTCCAGGCACATAAAAATTCTGGAGTGTTGTGGCTGTGAGCCTTCAGACATTAGGATTTTTCATGGAGTAATGAGTTGAGACTCAATTTTCTTAAAACACAAGAGCTGGTCAAAAACACCTCTCTGGCACTCAGCTGGACTAACATGAAAAACACACCTTAGACTTGATCTGTCTTTGTACCTGTCAAATAGCAAGGAGTTTTAAGCAAAATTTTAATTACTTCCAGCACAAAGAAAAGTTGAAAATGCTGGTTGCTGTTAAGGGCCTTGCATTTCAGCGTGTTTCATATTTTCTTCCCAGGGGACAGATGTAAAAGTAGAGTACTCAGGAGCTGAAAAGCAATTATATTTTATACAAGATGTTTAAAACTGTTTCAAGGCCATTTTGCCAATTTTTTTTTTTTTTTTTTTTTTTTTTTTTTTTTTTTTTTTTTTTTTTTTTGTGTGAGGCTAAAATCTTGGTTTTAGGGATAACTGGCTTCTTTGCTTGTTTCCTTCCAGAGATCTGGCAGGCTGTTGTACATTCTCTCCTTTCCTTGCAGTTACTAATTTTCTAATTAAGTCTCTGTGCCTGCCCCCATTAAATCAATCAGAACTGATTCAGTCACCACTGATTGCAGTGGGAACAGGCACAGGCTTTAAGGGCCAGGTTTGCAGGAAAGCTCAGCATCTATAATTGGGGCCAGCTTTCCAAAGGAAGGGGCAACTCTGTGAAAGCCACTGCGTTGGGAGCTGCTACCAACACTGTTTTTACCATGCTGGCCTCAGCTCTGGATGTAGAACACTTGAAAGCTCTGCTCTAGAAGCTTGCACTGCCCCAGTCAGCGTAATAGCAATCAAGAGCTGTCAGCAGCCAGGGGACAGGCAGTTGACACTTGTCCTGTTGTCTGGATGAAGCAGAGGGTTTCATGAGTGGTTGAAGAGGAACATAAAATCTCTGAGTTCTTAGGGACATGTCTGAAGTGCTTGTGGTAGTAGCAGTGTGAGAGAAGCAAAAGATGCTCATCCTAAATGCAGGGATGGGTTGAAGTTCTGACCCGTGTTGTATTTTTGTGAACAGTAGGGTGCTTTCTTTGTTGTGTACCCAAGTCATTGCCAAGTTTGCCAGCTGCTGTCATCAGCAGTGTTGTCCAGTGAAGAGTCAGGCTTTCCCCAGAACAAATACCCTTTTATTATTGAGGAACAAGTGTGGCAGTATGTCATCAGACCTGTCACTCATTTCTCAGGGGCCAGTTAAAGGACTCTCATGCTGTGCCTTATCAGAAGTATAGGTTTTCTTTATCAACTGCTGAGGGCCCTGGTCTCAGGAGCCTGCAGGGCTTCCCAGGATTAGGCATGTCCTGGTGAAGAGAGGGGCTGCTTAGTGTCCTCCCAAAGTGGAAAGAATTGGCTGAGAGCAGAAGCTAAACCTGCTGCTAATCTAGTTAATCTCCTATATATCAAATAATTTATGCAAGCTGAAATGTATATAGTTGTTTTATAAATGATAGGATGGCTTAGGATATTTTAAAAATAATAAAACCAAAATGTTATAGTTGATATGCATCCTAGAGAATAATTTTTTTTTAGTCAGTAAAAGATAATTTCATGATACCCATGACTGAAAAATTCTTTATGTTCTTACAGTAAACATACTTGGATGCATACATGTTGGTTGCTAGGCAGTGGCAGTAATGCAGTTATGTATTGCTACTAACATTTTCTTCAGCTACCTCTTTTTCTTCTTACTGGTCTTCTACTGGATCTTAGTGTTCTTACCACCAGCTGTTGGACAGGAATGCTTACAGGCTTATTGACTCAGGTGAGTCCTGCTACACTTTTTTTATTCTTCTGCAAATGTTTCTTCTTATTAGCATTTTATTCCAGTCCAGTTGTTACCAAATTGCAGATGTTATCTGGTAGAATGTATCCTCCAAGAGGTATCTGCAAACAGAGAAACACACACACCTGCTTTCATGGTTGCTGTTTTGTTCAAATGCCAAAGGAATAGTCTGAAGTTTCATGTCTTCAAGCAGTCCCTGTGCTGTTGTAAAAAAACCTCCAGAGATACTTGAAATTTACCCATGCAAAGCTGTGGAGCCAAACTTTCCCACTCAAATAAGCACCAGACCTGTTTACTTAAAGTTATGTTTCACCTGGACAAATAGGACAAGATTTAAGAAAACCAAGTTCACAAAAAATACTGAAGCAACTCTTTGTTTCTGATACATTCTGAAAAGAAATAGTATGTGTTGTGAACTACTATTGTTAAATCCATCCAGAAGTAGAATAGCAATATAAAAGTAAACAGTGATAAAAAGGTGTTGTCTGTAGCAGCTTGTGAATAAGAGTGAATAGTGGATTATTTTCTCCACTGTTTGCATCTTGTGTAGTCATTTCATATTACACTGATGGCTAATTTTTTTTCAAAAGGACTGAGAATCAAATCCATAAGATGTTGTTGAAAGGAACATTAAAGATCGTGTAGTTCAAACACCCTGGTGTGGGCAGGGACACATTTCACTAGACCAGGTTATACCATGCAACTTGTCCTTAAACACTTCCAGGGATGGGACACCCACAACTTCTCTGGGCAACCTGTTCTAGTGCCTCACTACTCTTACACTAAAGAATTATTTCCCTATTATTTAACCTAAACTTCTGTGTCAGTTTCAAGCCATTCCTTGTTGTCCTGTCACTACATACTCTTGTAAAAAGTCCCTGTCCATCTTTTTTGTAGGCTCCCTTCCACATGCAGGTACCTAACTCACCTGGGCATCAAGAGGACCTTGTAAAAAGAAAGCTTTCTTGTATGTTGATTTGCAGGCCCACAGTTTGCATCTCTCACATTTGAGCTGCTTACTGCAGCATGGGGAAAGGGATCATGGATTATTCCTTTGCTTGGGTATTACTAATCACATAGAAGAGTCAGTATGGCTGAGATTCAAATCTGTGGGCGAAATCAGTCTCTGATATAACTATTCATCTCAGTGAAATTGCGGCAGGCTTGATTAAAATTATCATGACTGGTAAATGTAAAGTACCTTAATTTTTAGACTGCAGTCACACAGGCTTATGCACTTACACTCATTTTTATTCAAATGAGACATTTGGTAGAAATTCAGGGTTACAAACACATATACATGGTTTCTCAGAATTTCATACAATTTGTTCAGAAACCTTGCAATATGACATTGTTCTTTTCAGAAATTTCCTTGTACTATGCAATATCAGATGGCACTTGCCAGCCTTTTTTATTTTTCCTCAAGTACTATATTTTCTAAAACGATTTTCTGTTTCCTCCTGTTGCTAATACCTGTGGGACTTGCATCTACTCCAGCAGTGAACAGAAAGCTGAAGAAAACTATGCCAACAACCAACAGTTTAAAATTGCAGTCCTGATGTCTGGGTCCTCATTGTGATGCAAAATCCCTATCAACTAGAATTTGGAGATTAATCATGTGAGAAATGTTTCAAGATAACTTACAGAAACTGGTCTAGTTTAAAATGTTTTACAATATATATGAGTTATCATCAGTTTTATCTTTGTAGCCCTTTGCCTGTAAACTCAAAGCTTTTAGGATCTTTTACACCAAGTGTTCCTATTTCAGGATCTGGGACATTTGAAACAGCTCTTGGCATAAAGAAGCAGAAGCTATTCTAGGTTATTTTTTTCTGCACAGTTACCTTGTAGTTTTAAAGCCTGATGTCTTGGGACCTCATAAAGCTCAGAGCAAGTGCTGTGTGAGAGAAATCATCTTCTCTGACAGCACAGCGTTCCGGTTTCCAGTCCTGAGAAGATGAGGTCTGTGATATGTCTGATGCTCTTCTTTTCTCTTCTTCGGGCCAGCAGGTAGGAGCTGTCTGTGTTCAACCTTTGGAGTGAAGGATTGCTTGTCTGTCTGCTGCTTCTAAAATAGCTGTGGAAAGCTACTCTCTAGAGCTTTGGAATCTTATGCCTATTGCTAAAGAAGGTGGAGTAGTGGGAGGACAAATATACTGTGAGCAATAAGCTGTAATAAGTGTAACTTATTTCATGGCTCCTGACAGTGCACTTTTATATATGTGTATCGAGTCAGTGTGTGCTTACAGAATTGCCTTTGAGTCTTCGTATTATTAGATTTCTGTAGTACTCACAACTAGCAGTGAGCAGGCTGTCTAATCCATTTAAATAATATATATTTTTTCCTTTAAATACAGGAAATAGACCTTTCCTTCTCAAGAAGGGGAGATGATTTAACTGAAACAGAGCCCATTTCCTCCATTGTAGTCAGCATTGAGTGCATAATAATTAGCTTAAGGGTGTATTTTGTTCAGTTTTTCGGTAGACATTTATATTACTGTGGGAAGAAAATTAACATTTTCAATTTGTAATTTTAGTCTAGTGGCAAAATTCAAATTAAACATTTTAAGGTTGTACTTTCAGCCGCTTGACCTTTGGGCTGTAACGACTTAATTCCCCCACAGCTGTTTGCTGAGGAGCCACGCCTACTTCTGCAGGGACTGAGCATTTGTCTGGGTCTCCATTAGTTTGTGGCAGTTCAAAATGATGCTGCTTGCAAGATAAGGTGCTGTGGCCCATGCACGTGTTCATAGCTTACCCCTAAATAAGATAAAGTATCTTCAGTTAAACTCCTTTCATTTAGGTTTGAGTGCTTCATTTAGCCACTGGGGCAACTTGAGAGAAACTGTGCAGCTGCTGGTGGGTCAGAAGAATCACTGTGACTCAGGTGTATCTAAACACATGCCCAAGGCAGGTGTCCCTGCTCCAGTCCTGCAAGATTCCAGTCTGCTGAAAGTGCAGAAGGCATACTTAGATCCCTTTGGGCACAGAATTGATGGCTCCAGCAGTTTGGGAGGTATTGATGTTATCACTTGTATGTGCCATAGCATATTGATGTACACAAGGTAAAGGTAAATACTATCAATGCAGAATTTTTCTCTCTTGGTTGCAGCAAAGTGTTTTGTTTACTTCATATAACTGCAAAATATTTCACAAATGTCTTTTGCCTCATTAATAACACCTCTATAATTTTGTGTTTGTACCAACCAGGTACTGAACATGAACACAGTGACTTAGCAGCACTTTCCCAAGATGTCAGTGGATGCACTGGGTTCTCATATCTGAAGAATTAATTCTCCGTGTCAGACTGTAGGGAATCAGTCAGTCTTAGCCTCCTTGAGGCATAGGCCTCAGGTTTACTGTTGTGTGGCTGAAGTTTGGGAAATCACTGCACATCTGCTGAGCTACTGTAACCATGCTCACAAGCACACAGCAAACAGCAAACACAAGGCAATGTCACCTTACATCTCTTCTCCTCTGGGCTGAACTAAAATCTCCTCTTATTTGCTCCGATAGGAAGACATCATCTCTTGCTGTGAGGTAACTGGAATCAATTCAGACTTAAATCAAGAGTATAAGCCCTTAATTCCTGGTGATTAAGAAGGATTCTAAGAGTATTTTGCAAGAACAGAAAAGTTTGTACTGAAGCCCTGTGGGTGGAGCTACTATCTTGTTAAATTTCTTTTGCATTATCAACTGAATATAATTTTCAACTGAGTTTTATGCCTGTTCTGAGCTTCTGGGTAAAGTTCCCATGTAATGATAAACAGCTGCTTTGTTACTTTTGAGTGGTGGATGAAGTTATGCCTTCTGATAGGCAATTTCTTAAACAGTTTGGGTTCTTAAGAAATGAAAGATGCTCTCCGCTGTAGGTGAAATTCTGTAGATCAGTTCAGAACTGATCCTGAAATCCAAGATCCCTGAAATCCAGAAGCCCGAGTGGTCAGCCCTTGCAGTGTTTGTAGTGGGAAAGAGGAATTCTAGCATTTCATCATTGGCAGCAGTTCTGTTTCAGAGAAGTGAGGGGCAGTGGAGAGCATGTTGTGGAGCAGCTTTTTGGGAAACAGAGGCAGTGATTTTTCCCAGATCCAATCTGAGGCCCACAAATAAAAGGAAAGATTTCCATTGGTCATATTTTCCTGCACACAACTGTGCATGGCCTAAGTCAGCCAGCAGTATTAGTAATACCTATTCCATGGATTTCTGAATGGGGCAGCCTGGCTGTGACCTCTCCTGAATGGATGCTGCAGAGCAGGGGAATGCTACACTGACACTGTCCTCATGTCAGATCGTTTCATCTTTATTCTGCCTTCTTTCTAAGATTAGTTTTCTGGAAATAAACAATTTGTAAATCTGGGGCCTAAATTGAAATCCTTGTAAACCAAAGGCTTACATATCTATACAATAGCTGGTGAGATAAATATTCTTATTTGAAGAGAGGTGGTTCCCACAGATGTTACACTGCTTTCAGCCTTAGTCCCAGGAAGGATGGTTGAGCAGACCTTGTTCAGCTGTAGCATATTTTTGAGTTCTTTTACATATCTCATCCTTTCACAGACATTTTATAACCCTTCTGGGTTTCTCTAAAGCACAGATTTTAGCTGAGTGAATTTTAACAGACAAAAAACACAAAACACACATCTTTTTCCTGTGCCTTGGACCACCCTCATCTAGAGGGCAGCCCCTCCATTTTAACCACATTAACATAAGTGCATAAGAGCAAAGCAGAAAGAGCACTTTTACACTGTTTTCATCAACACATGAAAAAAAAAAAAAATCTACCAGGACCACTTCTGGGGTTGTTCCATTACATGTCACAAAAAAATTGTCTCTGTGCATGCTGGTGCTTTTAATGCTGCTGCTGCTGACTAAAAACTGTTTGCATTACATCTGTCCATTAAGTACAGATTTCCATATGTACAGCACCAAGGTTAACAGATCAAATGTACACTCACACCACAACCAGAGAACTGCTGCAGTGAACACACCTGCCTGAAATTCTCACATCCCTGCCCGTGTCTTATTGATGTGGTTTATATTCAAAATGCCAAGGTAACATCATCAGTTTTCCTAGAACTTGTTCACAATGGTTTGACAGTCATCTTTGTGTTATTGTGGTACTGATGAATTACTGCTGTAGCAAAAATGTATCCCCTGATGGGAGAATGCTGAGCCCTGGTTGAAGCAGTGATCTGACACTCCATAGCTCAGATCCTTGTTCTGCCAAAGACTTGCAAAGCAGCCTTGGCTCAGTTTGGATGTATTGGATATTTATGGATGTATTAATACTGTCTGGTTTAGCCACTAAGTTTGATATAGGTGCTCCCTAGTCCAAGTTTGGAAGAGATCTGAGGGCCATATTCAGGCTGCCTTTTATACATGCTTGTATTGCTGACAGTGGCCTGAATAGCTCTCTAGTGAGCATCTCAGTTATTGTCAGAGTCCATGTGCTATGCAGAGTGGCCTGAATACAACCCTTTGTCTCAGCACCCTCATCTGTAGTGCAGGAACAATAACAAACCTCAGCAAGACTATGGGGAGATGTTCAGATCCCAGTGAAGAGGACAACATGTCTACTTTTATAGGCAAAGATCTACTGTGCTATATACAACATAAGGGGGACCTGGTTTTAGAGTAGTTTGCCATCTGCAAGAGCTTGCTCTTGATAAAACACCCAGAGTTAAAAAAGTGATGTAGAAGTTAGCAGGAGTACACCCTGGCACCTGCAGCAGCATTTTTGCATAGGCTATGCTGTATTCCAGCACACCTATTTCCAGATGGCACTGTATTTTATAATTTCCTCTTGAAGTTGGCTGCTGTCACACATATATATTGTACAACAAAGATGTACACAAGGGTGAATTATTGCCTGTTCTTTGTTGTACATGCTTTCCCAAACATCTGGAGATTTATTTATGTAGCCTTTAGTCTTCCTCAGAAGAGAACCTTTGCCTGGAAAAACAGTATATGCAGCAGGTACAAAAGATAAGGAGAAACAGAACGGTATGGCTAATAATGAGAACACCAACAGCAAAAATGTACAGTGTTTTGTCACAGTAATCCTGAGGCTGATGAAAAGGTGGGATGAAATTTGGCAGATACACAGAAAAAACCCAGTAGTTCCCAAGAATGAACCAGAGAAAGAGGAAAAGGCTGAGGGTTAGATGGATGTAGTACTTGTGAGCATTCTGCCTCCAGGGATACTCATCGTCATCATCATCATCAATCACAACAGACTTGGAAAGCAGCTGCCTCATCCTGGTTGAGTCGTACAGCAGGAGAGTCACCTGGAGATATTGGGGGAGAGAAGGGAATAAGTAAAGTGGCTGCAGATAGTCTGAACACCTTCTGGCCACTGCCAGTCTTTGGGTCAAATAAAATTGGGTGTGGGAAAATAGTGTAAGAGAAAGCTAAGGAGCCACAAATGAGGCAGGTACTGCAGAACAATAATGCATTTTTTCCTTGGAGGTTACTCAGCAGTGGGGGTCATACATTGGGAAAAATTTGTTGATGGAAAGGCATGAGAACAGATTGTGTAGGGAGATGGCAGCAGCTCCCACGCTGGAGACTTTTAAGAACAGATTAGAGTAACTGCTAAATGACTTAAGTAGTGTAGTTCCTGCCTTGTAATGGGTAGATTTTTCTCTTCTAATTCTGTTTTTCCGTGGTTATGAAGTTGAATCAGCCTATATCAAATTATGAAGCATATAGACTATGACTTAAACCTCAAAGAAATTGCTTTAGATACTTGCAATGTACTGTTGTCAAATTTTCTTCAATTAAGTGCCATTTTCTCAGATTGCCCCATTCCTGCCTTCAGTCAAAACTAGCAGAGAAATACAAGGATTACCATGATGCCAGGTGGTTGGGAAGGTCTGGTATACAAGGAAATGCAGTAGGACTCATCAGTGATGCCTGGATTTGTTGTTTAGTCTTGGCAATACAAAGAACACAGATAGATTCACTGGGGTTCTCAGTCATGTTCTCTTTCACAGAGTTATATCATTTTTCTGCTTGAAATGAAAGAGAAGAACACCCCTCATTTTACACTCTTCTTTCCCCAGAACACTGGGCAAGGAAAACCTGTTTGAGTATAAATTTTTCTGGTTCAGGTTTTATTCCATGTGCCCCATTTTCAATAGGAAAAGCTTAGCAAGAGAGTCCAGAGTTTTCTCTTATTCTTACTCTTCCCTGTAAAACTATTTGAATAATATGATTAAATATTTGTTCACAAAACCAACCGGTTTTCCAGCCCAGGTGCTGGTAGCAGTTTTTGAGAAACACAGTTTTATGTCCCAGCACCAACACAGGCAAAAAAAAAAAAGGTGCTTCTACTGATGTCTCACATCCTGAGCTGAACACTCAAAGTGACAGGCTTGCTCAAATCATCATCTTCTCATAAGAACATTTATTTTACACAGAGTCATGAGACACAGGAGGGATAAACCTGCCTGGCCAGTGGCTCTGAGATTTATGCATGGGGGTGCCTGTGGCTGGACCTGAAGCCAGCTGCAGTCCATTTAACTTTCAGCTCAGCACTCAGGTTCTATGAAGCTCAGCAGTGAGAATGGGATTAAATGGCAGATGAGTATTGGGTTTGAGGCAGTCAGAGAAACCTCCCAGGTAGATTTATGAATCTCAAATGCATCTAAGTAGTTCACGGAAAGTGCATTAAATTCTTATGGATATTGCCTTGCCAAGCATGATTGAAGAAATTGCTGGCAGTCTCTCACATTGTTACTAGCTGCTGAATATACATTTATGGAGCAGCATGGCATGAATTCAGCAGGCCTCTCTGGGTGCTCTAGAATGGTTCTGTTGCCTCGGTGAACAGTTACCATTGCTTTTTAACAGACTGGATGTGGCAAAGAAATAGATGAGGAGCCTACAGACTGCACAGATCTGTGCTAGAATGACTTGCCATTAGATGATGTCCATCCTGGGACAGCATCCGTTCAGACTTCATCCTGGACCCATTCTCTGACCTGTTAACTTTCAGAGCTCAAGCGAGTGCACTGCTTGATGAAGTCAGTACAGTGCAGTGAACAGAACAGAGGGCAGGGTTCAGACACACAAGAGACTTGAATTTGGCTGCAGACCAGGCTGAGATGACACATGAGTGAAGCTAATCAAGTTCTGACCAAAATGCCAAGCTGCATTGCCAAACTGCAAAATAAGCAGTCCTGCTGTCAACTGAAGTAAAATTCAAATCATTATTTGACATCAGCATGAATATTAACTGATGCATTTGCCATCTTATTTATAGTGAGAAAAACTGACTTTAAACCAGAAATAGCTAAGAAGCAGTAAACATTTTTTTAAGAAAGCTTCAATCTACTAGCCTCAAAACTTCCTTTCAGCTCTGCTCTAATCTTTTTAAACTATTATTAAATGAACCTTTGATTATACAGATAAGTCCACTGGTGTGATCGAATGATTAAGCATTTGCCAGTAGAAGTCACAACATAGCAAATTTCTTGTAACAAGATTAAGCACTTTCTTTCTTTTTTTTTTTTTTCAATTTTCCTCTTTACTGACCAAAGGTCCTTGGATGGAATGATTCATATCCCAGTGATCTGCTGTGGTTTGGTTGGGTTACCACTGTGAAAGAGTGCAGTGAATGCAGAGACCTGCAGAGGAGTATTCTTTCCCCTTTCTTTCAGTCCTGGCAACGAAAACAGGCTAGAAATGTTGTGGCAAGGCTCTTTGTGCTCCCTAGCAGTCAGTTAACACCATCTGCAAAGGGACTGTCAGAACAGGGTGGACCCTTTAGAGTCAATGCAGAGCTATAGCTTTATAGTGGCCAGGGTTTATCACAGGTTTGAGGGTGTCTCTACTTGTCAACCTGCCAGATGGTGGCTCAGCAAAGATATAAGCAAGCACAGTCCATTAGAAGACAGGTAGTTGTGGTTTGAGAATGCTGCATCTAGATTAATATGCCCTGCTGTGTTGCAGGGATATATTTACTTTGGAAAGAAGTGGTTCTGCTGCAGTCATTTACTTCTGGCCAGGTCAGAGTGGGAGTAAATTGAACTTGTGAAGGACTGTGTACAAACAAAAGTGGTTTTGTAGTATTATCCCAAAGCAAGGAGAGTAACTTAACTTTTTCTCCTGTCTGTATGAAAATAATGGAGAAAGATTTGACATGCTTGGATTATTGCTTGTGGAAAAAGGACCCCATTTACCACAGGCATCCTGTTAAGTAGTCATTTTCCTTAGCAGAGATTGTAGCACAGATGCTGTGATGCAGGAGAAAGTCACACCACAATGTGTGGGACAATGCTGAGCTCATTAGCAGCTCACTTGACTGACAGGTGCTTTTGGTGCTGGAACAAGCACAGTCCAATCCCGGTAGCTCTCCAGTACTGGGTGCATGTGGCTGTCTGCAGCTGTCATTATGTCTTAACTAGCATGTCAAAGTCGAGTCACACAACATATTTTTCACACACAGAAGGCACATTACCTTTAAGCTGCCAATCACACCACCCACCAACAGATATAAGGGAATCAGTGGCTGAACTGGGCAGTCTTCCAAAAACTTCATTCCTGAACGGCAAAAATGAGTGTTTGTTATCTCAAGTGACCAGATATTGCAACAAGCTGTACAGTGAAAACTATAGATGCTGTAAGTGAAGTGTAGTGCTTACACCCAAGACTTGTATCCTGTGTCCATCGAAATGGCTGCTGAATTAAAAGGAGTTTGCACCTCCCACTACAGGAGTGAGGGCCATGAACAAGCAAAAGGCAGGAGAAGGAAGGGAGAGAGCAAAGGCAAAGCCAAGAGTACTATTTTCTGGCATTATTTATTGGAGCCGCATATAGAGGTCATTAGCTTCAGCCGCAGCTCCTTGTTAAATGAACCATTGACTAAGCTGGACAGGGAATTTTCATCAGTGGTAGAAAACTCACTGAAAATCAAAACTGTGATAAGAAGGAATTCTGATAAGCTTTCCCCAGGATTTTCCTGCTCATTAGTTCCTATGAGTGTGGTATGTTCCTGAGTCAGATGGCTGGAAGCTTGGGAGCCAATACCCATGGGAGCACCTGGAACCATTTTAGTTTTCCAGGCAGCTGACAGGGAGCTGTAGAAACTCAAGTTTCCAAGCTGTTTGGGTTGCTGGAGGAAAAAGGAATTGGTTGTTATGGAGCTGGGGACCCTGGCAACCCTCAAATCTGTGGCAAGAAAGGGAAAGCTGGATAAGTTTTAGGGAAGAGAGTGTAAGGCTGTGTGAGGATGTTGTTGGCAGTAGAGACTGAAGCTTGTGATACAGGTCTGTGGCAGTGAAACTCATCTGTCCAAATATAGATGTCTGCAATGCAGGCATCCATATGTGAACTAGTTTTCTATAGTCTGTAGTCAATAGAGAGAAATAGGCACTTGTAAAATTCAATTCATTTATCCTAAGGTAAGCATTTGAAATGGGTCGGGTGAATTGGTCCCTGAAAGTGCTTCTGTCTCTCCATGGCTGCACAAGGAACCCAGACAGCCAGTTGTAGATACCTGTAAGTTACTGGGATGAATCTCCTGCCCAAGTCTCTTATCCAATGACATCTTCAGAAATTTTAAACAGTTCATTACACTGTAATTTTATTGGTATTGATCCCATGTTTCGGGGCTTTGACTGATCAGTTGCACAGGCTAGAAAGGATTTTCTGTTTTCTTGCTGTATAAATAGTTTGCAAGGAGATATTCTGACTTTTTTCTGAGTAATTAGGGATACCTAGTTGCAGGATACTGAAAGGAACATGCTGGTCTTCATGCTAAACATCTCTCAGGTTGAATGTCTTGCCTCCATTTTCAGAACTGCACTGATTAGGAGGAATTAGGAAAGAAGTACCAGTGGATTTTGGTTTGGTGGGGTTTTTTTGTTGTTTTGGGATTCTTTGGGCATTTTGTCTTGGTTTTTCTTTTCTATAGCTGTAATCCACTTTAGATTGTCAATTTGCCCACCTAATCCACTGCTATTGCTGCTCCAGAACATTGCTGATGTCCTGAACCTCTCCTGCACTCTTTGCATGGCATAATACAGGTGTTCTGGATTGTGGTTGCTTGCTACAAGTCTGGCTTTAGTCACAGGACACAGGACAGTGTTTTGTGGTCTGCAGTTTTGTGATCACCTCTAAGGATCACAAAGGGCTATGGACTCTTCTGTACTAAGTATTTATTACCGACCTTTGTATAAATGAAAAGGCTGCACTTAAATGGATTTGGACTCTCTCCCCTTTCATTCTTATTACAAAGCTGTAATTTTTTTGTCCATTATGCCACTATGTAATACTGAGACCTGCTCAGACTCACAGCTTTACAGGGGTGGGCAGCAGGGAAATAGCCACAAATTACATCATGTTCATGAGAAAGCTTCTGCCAAGGTTTCCAGAGTTCTTTGCCATCTAATAGCCTGCCACAAAAGCAGCTGGCCAGGAATCACTGGGAATATACTTCAGTTTAGGAACCTAGGCAATTTCTATTTCCAATATGTTAACTGAGATTTCAATTTGAGGGAAAAAAATCGAGAAAAAATGCCTTGCTTTTTTTTTTTTTTTTCTCATGCAGCTATGATTCTCTTTCCCAGACAAATCTATTATGGAATCCTTTCATATATGTAACATGGCATCAATCAGTCTTGGGCAGGATTTGAGTGACAGACAGCGGCACTCTGTAGGTTTTGGGAGAATACTGCAGACATGACAGTAAAAGGGTAGGTCAAAGCAGGTGATACAGTAGTAACTTTAAAAACACACACCAAGGTGTGAATAGGAAATAGAGACCTACAGATGACAAATGGGCACTGGTATTTGTTACAGTGAAATCAGTGAATGTGCCCATCAGTTCTCACACAGCGTGTGTTTGGTTTATCTGGGAACACCAAAACTAGTAGGAAAGCATCAGTGCTAGCTCTTCTTTGCCATAAGCAACAGATATGTTCTCTTTTGACTACTAGAGACAGGTTGTATGGACCATGAGAGATCAAAGGTCTGCTTCTACTGCAGTGCTCCCTGCAATCTGTGGTTCAGAGTCAAAAGCAATTGAGCCTGACCACAACACAGACCAGCACAAGAGTACAAATTAATGAATCAAAGACCTTTGCAAGAACAGACACAGCCTGAACAGCATCCAAAGTGGGGAAAAAAAAAAAAAAAGAGAGAGAGAGAGATGGGAGGCTTGGGAAAGCAGAGGTTCTTGCACATTTTACCTCTTGGCTACCACAGAACAACATTGCAGTGTCATCCTGGACTCAGGGTCCAGCAAGTGGAAAGAGCACTTGTGAGCAAACAGGACATGAGCTTCTCTAAGGGCCCCATATGGGGCAGTACTCTGGCATGGCCCACAAAGGATTGCTACTAATCAAGTGTCCATGTGCCTCATGATTATCCATGAGATAAGGGGTCAGGATGAATGAAAATCAATACAGCATTGGACTCTTTTTATCTGCTTTACTTTTCTCAGCTGAAAATGGCTGAAGTACACCCGCTTCAAGGTGGGTGCTATACAAGGATGTATAGCAAGGCTGATCCACTGTTTGGTGCCCACGCCATGACTTTTTTCCTAATGGGAAGGCAGAGACCACAACATGCCAGGCCATTTTCAGGTGCTCCTCGTAGATGGCTGCAGCTGTCATCAATTAGCACAGACCTCAGTCAAGCCCTGACTGTGGGCCTTACACTTGGATCTAGGTGCTGCAGAGAAATTATCTCAAAATAATTTCTTTTGGGCACTGTTTTATTAAAAAGCATGTCAGCAAAGCAGGGGACTGACTGAAGGACTGAAAAACAAAGAAAGATTGTGTTAAACAGCAACTGCTGAAGCACAAGACTGGTTCCCATGTAATGGCACAGAGTATAAGAATAGGCTTTAGACAATTCTTGGGAGCATTTGAGATTTGAGGAATTATTTGGTGTTATGAGTGTGAGTAGTACTGGGTTAAATTTGAACAGGAGACAATTTAGACTGCTTATTAAAAAAACCATGTCATCAGCTTTCAAATGTGATTTAGCTACCCTTGGGGAATTCTGTATATAAAGGTTCTCTGGATGACATACAAGAATGGGTTATTGAGTGTAATCCTTCACTGTCCTGGTAACTAAAAAAAAAAATTAAATAAATCTCTATAACTTTGGAGTTTTTAGTGAAAAAAGGGATCTTCTCTGCCAGTAAGAGTGAAAAAGCTGCTAAAAAGTCTATGGCTTAAATGATGTCACAAGTCTGCAGCTTGGAAAATATGCTGAGTCCTTTTCATGTATCTTGAATTATAGTGTGATTTATAGTATTATTGAATTTTAAGAGTGTATAATGTTGGTGTGTAATTATTGCCTGGGCTGCCTGTTATTCATCTCTGAGTTTTAACAAGTATTGTTTCTCACTGTTTTCCTCTGTAGGAAGCAAGAACCAAAACGACTGGAGGCACATCAGCAATTTTTTTTCCGAGATCATGGTAACAGAATATTATCAGAAAATCATAGGGTTTTGCTTGAAAAATAAATATCTGCATTTTCCTTGACATTTCATTTTCCTAAAAATGCCTTTGCTGATATGGAGCTGCAGGAAACCAATATCCTCTGACAACACTATATTACAGTGACATTATCTCTTAATGTCAGTAAGTTGTGGGGAAAAAAAAGGGCTCTGTATCTGATGCAGGAGATATCCAGAGCTCCAGGCTAATATTTTGCCATAGACTTTCCACTTCTCACTGATCTTAAAGATACTGTGAAATATTCCTGGGAAATTATATCTATAAGTGGTCAGATTTCAGACCTGGATTCATTTCCAGAAGGCAGGATGTCAATATGCATGGAAGCCATGCCACATTTTGTATTATACCTTCCCATCCCTATTTCACAGTTCAGGCATATTCAGCCTGGAGAAAAGCTAAAGCTAGAATCTTCTTAAGGGATAAGTAGCAATCTTAAATCATGGATAAGTATAAGAGCAGAAGCGTTGAGATACAACAGTTCAGTCCATTTCCCTACTTCCTAATTGCTCCCTAATCCCTCGTTGGAACTCCCTAATTCCTAATTAGGACACCCTAATCGCAATCCCACCATAGTCATCAGTGGTACTTTGAAAGCCCCAGATTAAGGGAATAGCACCAACCTTTAGCTGAACACTTATGGGTTTGGATAACTATCCATGCCAATGGGCCAGGTGTCCCAACTGCCTTAAAAGTCACCTCATCTCAAGGCAGACACCTAAGAGAGGGTGTGGGAATTTCACTGTCAGGAACATCCATTTCCCTTAACAGCCTGCAAGGACAACACACAGTGCCCAGCCTGGCTATGGATGCACGCAGTCCGAGTCTGGGTGGGATGCAGCTTGCCCTCAGCATCTGCATGTAGAGTTCCTTCAGACTAGCTTTCATGAATAACAAGGCACAAGGTGAAGAGCTCCTCAAAGACAAGAGCTCTTGAGGACTTTGAATTCAAAGTGATCTGGATACACTGGAAAAAGTCATTCCGAATCCACAAGATGAAACCTGATAGAGCCAAACACTGCGTGTAGGGGAGAAAACTTCAATGTAAATAAAAAAATGAGATATGTCTGGTAGGGAGCAGCACTGCCAAAAACCATCTGGGCTTACAATGCACCATAAACTAAATTGAAGGAAATGCCTTGGTGCAGAGAGACCATGTTTCATTTTGAGGTATGTTTACAGAAATCCTGCATGTTAAACAGAGGAGCTAATTACTCTGCACTGCTTATTCCTGAGGTCTCAGCTGGAGGCCTCTGTTACATCTTTCTCTTTTTTATAAGGAAAAATACTTACATTGGCCAGAGGTCAAAGGAGGGAGGCAAAAATGAAAAAAAAAAAAAAAAGCTACAGAAACAGTGACCTGTGAGGTCAGGATGAAAGAATTAGGTTTTTAAGACCTCTGGGAAAACAAAAGAGAAGATGGAGTAGGGTTATAATAGCAGCCTTCAAACAGTTCAAAGGATCTCTTGAGTAGGACAGTGACCAATATGTTTTTGTGACCACAATGGGCAAGACAGGCTGTAATCTGTTTAATTTGCCACAGGGAAGATTTAGGCTGGATATAGGGAAAAATATTTTGTCTTTGAGAGCAATAAAATGTTGAAATAGCCTCCTTGGGAAGCCATGGAATTTCCTTGAACAAGGGCAAGTCAGACATTTGTCAGGGATGCTGTGAGCATGCGAGCCTGTCTGAAAGCAGAGGTGGATTGGTGTCTCTGCTGATGTTCCTAAAGTGGGGTTCACAACCCATATGGAGGATGTGAAAGGCCCAAAGGGAGCAATGAAGTGTTAAAGAAAAAACAAAAAAATCTATGTTAATGGTAAGGCAAAGGTGATGTTTAAGAAAAGAGGGGCCTTATGCAGTTTAAAAATGTATAAAATTCTGCAGCTTAAGAAAGGATTTTCTTTTCTTAAATATTTGATCTTGAAATGCTACTCACAAATCCAGCCTTCAAGGGGTTATACAGAGACAGATCAGCCAAAAAAAAAAGGTCTGACTTTCAAAAAGGTAGAGAAATAGCAGCCTACAGCATCTCTTTCTCCCTTCCAGCACTATGCTTCTACAATTCATTTTTTTTTTTTGTAGTGTAGTTAATACAGAGGGATCCTGAGTAGTGAAATCTTCTCATGTCTCAGATTCTGAGCTTCCTCCCACAGACAAAGCTGGGTTTTGAGGTAAAACACACTGGAGGGGTTTTTAAGATAGACAGGGCTAGAAGTCAAATATCCTTCCTCCCTGATAGGGAGTGTGGGCTGAGATTTTGTCTGAAGCTGAAGTACCAAGACAGAGTTGGAAACTCTGAATTTTCCATCTCCTTTCTTCCACCAGATGTGTTAACCTGCCACACAGTGCTGGGAAGTTTCTATTTTCAATTTACTTTAGTAGTCAACTTACCTATAAAAGTCATGGACAGTGGTAAGGCAAGGAAAGCAAGGAGCCCAAATATAAAGCATGCTGTGAAGGAGAAAAGAAAGACAATGTTATTTGGGCTAGTTCAAGTTTAGAGGCCATTTCCATCCAGCTCTTTACAGATGCTCTGTATCCACACAGTTGTCTAGGAAGAAATGCAGTGCACATGATGGGGTGGGAATACCACCTCTGTGGTACAGCATTTGCATGATGGGACCATCACATGCTTTATCACTTCCAGGGTGCAGTGAGAGACACAAACTGCTTTTGCAGCTACTACTTGCAGCTTGTCTTATTGCAAGGGCAAGGAGTCATCCACTGCTGCTTTATCCTGCATCCTTTTCAGAGGCACTGCCAGGCGACTTTGCAGTAACAAGTAATTTTGCATCAGCTAATCCATGGCAACTGATGAGCCGTATCTGTTTGCTAAGCAAATAGCAGCTGTAATGCCATTTCACTTAGTTTTCACTGATAGCTAAATAAACTGTCTTTATCACAGATGTGAATGGTTTCTGGCTGGTCTAACTCCCTGACCCAGCTTAGCTCATGAGCACAAGGGCAGCAGCCCTGCTGCAAGGAGTGGGATTTATCATTGGAATAGGCCAGCTGAAGCTGTGTGGAAGGATGCACAGGCTGTCCCTGCAGGTGAGTGGACCTGAGGTGCTTATTTACTCCCTAGAGAGTTGCTGGTGTATCTGAGCCCTGATATTTTCCCTGCACAGCTGGGTGCTGCAGAGGAATGAATGCTTACCTTCACGGAAGGTGAGGGACACCAGCATCAAGAACAGTGTGAGCAGCCTGCCTCACAAGAGCTGTCACCTCTGTGCCTAATCACAAACACCTGGCAACATCAAAGCAAAACGCTGCCCTGCCAAATGAGAGTAAAATATAATGAGGACATTCTGTGGCAAGTGTCCCTGCAGAGACCTTCCAGAAAAGGCTCAGGCTGCAAGTGGGTGCCTAAGGGTGCCAAAGTGCAGGTGGACATAGTTTGCAGAGTAGCTGAGAAGAGCATGGATAAGAAAAGGAGTAGGATGTCTCCTTGGAGGCTTGCTAAAAAAATCTTGGAGCAAGTATTTGGAATTGGCTTGGGACCAGCCCTTTCCCTGGGTAAACTGTGCCCTGCAGTTCCCCATGCCAGAGAACCCCAACCTCTGCAAGGTGCATGGTGTCCCTCTGGCCGTGCAGGGGCAGGGACACTGCCAGCGCCCTGCAGACAGTGCTGCTCTGGGAAATTCTACAGCACTGCCCAAATATCACCCTCAAGCTGCCTTAGAGAAAAAGGGCAGCATCACTGCCTCTGTTGTACAGAAGGAGAAACAGAGAGGACATATGAGCAGCATCAAAATTCAGAGCAGATCCACCAGGCTTTCTGACTCGCAGACACTTTTCATGGGAACACACCATCCCCCACATGCTGCTCGTGTTTTCTCTACAGAGAACCAGGATCTTACACTTCAGCGCTTGAGAGACATCTTTCTCAGAAACAGCATGTTTGTTATCTCTATGAACTGGGAGAGACTGAGGGTATTTTGAGCTGAAGAAAGCACTTCTCTTTCTTTGTGCAGCCCCCTCCTCCTTTCCCTATCGGCCAGTCTCCCCCCTCTTCTCTCTCTCTCTCTCTCATTTTTGCTCAGACTTCTGTCTCTTGAGTGCTGCACAGTACAGAAATTCTTCCTCTGCTTGAATATTGTCCTACACTTGACTAATCTCTTTCAACCACTGGCAGCCTCTCATTAGAACAACTCAGCCTAGAGCCTCCCTTTCCACCACGTCACATTTTGTGCTTGCTCCTCTTGCTATTAAGTTATCTAGACTATTCTTTAATATTAAGAAGCGATGGTATTGTAAATAAGTTGGGCTTCCAACATCATTTGTGGGCAAGCAGAGCCCACAGGTTGGGCAATTCATGGATCCAGTCCCCAAAGGGGTGCAGCTCAGGTCTGCAGGCATTGCAGCGACTGCCTGGTGATGCCACAAGTCCTGCCATTGCAGCGCAGCCCTCGCAGCGAAGTCAGCCCCTCTGCCTATGGTTTCGTAGCTGCCTCCTGCCCTTGCTGCACGGGAAGTGCTCAGGAGCCCGGGAGGGGGAGGAGGAGACATCGTGTTAATTGTGCTGCGCCTGTTCTGCCTGACCCCGGGAAGGGACACTGCAGTAAGCTCTGAAAAAGGCTCAGCGGGCTCATGTGCATGTGAGGCTGCACATCTGGCACACAGGTGTCCGTGTTTGCTTGTGCCTGACATCTACCCAACAGCCCGATTTTTGGAGGGGAGAAATGGGAGATAGAGACCACTCAGAGCTCGAGAGAAAAAGATAATGGTTCATTAGTTCCGCTCCCAAAGCAGTCGCTGGGAATGTATTTACTCATTATCTCCCCATTCAGCTACAGCCTCTCAGGTCTCGAATTGGAGGGGCAGATGCATAGTCTGGGAAGGCTTCCAGATCCATGTTTAACAAAGTGAGACTCTTCAACAATTGCCTACACAACTGGCAGGGCTCTGCAGCCACTCTCAGTGTCGCTAGCAGCACTGAGGACTGATTTTCCCTAAATGTGTGGGGGGTTCACAGAAATGCTTCTCAGCTGGGATACGCGCATTCTGGGTTTGTCTGGGCTGTGCTGCCCCACTCTGGTCCGAAGACAAATTGCTCCAGAAGATGCTACTTGCCGCAGGGTAGCACAGCTCAGCAAAGGACTCTGCTGTGCAGGCAAATCCACATGTGGGGCTTGCGGTATTTTTGTGTCCTCTCACAGGCTGGTCAGAGAAGCCCCTGGCCCCATTCCTGGAATAGGTAGCAGAAAAAGGGCTGCTAGTCTCTAAAAATACAACACAACTAGGGAAGTGTCTCCAGTCATGCCTCGAAAGGGTATCTGTCCATGAAGCTGGTGCTAGGGCATCAGGCAGGAGAACTCACTGCTCTGTGCCAGCAGGGCAGCACCTGCTGGGGCACTGGTGAAGTCCTGCCGTGGGATCCTATAGTGTCGGGAGGTGGATGAAGGGAAGAGCTCGTGTCTGGAATCACAACAGAGGAAGAAGAGAACAGCTGGCTCAGTATCTTGCACATTCCTTGAAATCTGTGGTCACAAAAACTAGATCAGTGGGTGCAGGTTGTTGTGTCTCCTGCCCAGCAACAGTCAGCTGATATAAATCTGCTGTTTGGCTGAGTTCCTCTTTCCAGGATTTCCCCAGAGAAGTAAACACACTTGAGATCACTGTTGACATTTTGGCTGGATGTCATGGTCTCTCTCTTCTGTCTGATGCCTGAGCCTTTGCATCTTCCCCAGCCATGCCCCTGCACTGCAGCTCTCCTCCCAGTCCGCTGCCATTCCCTTCTTGTGCCTGGCCTCAGGACACACAGCCTGTTGCCCTCAGGCATTTGATTGGGATCTGGAGGCAGTGTTGGAGGTGACACCAATTCCCCTGTGGGCTCCTCAGATTTTATTTTGCTGCCATGAGTTTTCCAAGCATTTGGAAGTTTCAGATCAGCTCAGGCTGTCCCTATTTACTTTGAAGAGAGAGAAAAGTTCCTTTCTTTTCAGGTAAGAGTCTTCACAGGATTTTCAGAAGTGATTTATGAATACAAATCTCAATCTACCTACTCTCCTCAGTAGTATGCTAATACAGCTGTAGTGCAAGCTGCTCAGTAGAATGACAATCTCTCTGATAATAAATACAGTAATAAATGAAGTGTTGGTTACATTACCATCACTCCCAAGTGCTGTTTGTTCTGTAGCCTGTCAGATTCTGGATAAAAAAGGATTATTTTTTTTTTTTTTAAATGAGATGCTACCAGCTTCCAAACAAATTCTGCAGTTACCTCAGGATTTATCTGCACGAACAAGCTGAGGAGAAAAACTCTGTGTGAAAATTCACAGTATACCCTTTGGACACCCTGTGGGAATGCTGCTCTAAAGGGGCTGACTCCCAGCAGTCTGGGTGTTAGGAAATTTGGGTCAAATTCAGTTGGCAGGGCCCCATGCCTGCTGCTGCCCTGAGGCAGATGCAGATGGTAGTGCAGTAGCTTAGCAAGCAGTGTCACAGCGTGCTGCACTGCAGCATGGGTGGTGTAACAGGCTGGAGTGCAGATGGGGAACAGGTATTTTCATCCAAGTTTTATTCCTTTGTGGTATCTGCAGGCATCCCCTGCAGTACTGAAAGGCTCTTGGAGACAAGAAAGAATGCAGCCTGTGAGGGTGTCATGGTGGCAGAGAAAGTCTCGACAGATCTTTCTGAGGAACCAGCCCCGGTAAGGTTGTATGTTTTACAGAGCAGGGATGAGTCAGCCCATGATTTTGGAAGCTGTGGATCCTGGCTGTCCTTCTGTGCTTTCAAGTCACAGGAAAATGTCACTATTTCAGATGGGATATGCAGAAAAGACTTGAACGAAGTAACATGAAGGAAAGGAATTAAATCTGTTCTGTTCAGCTTGGCCAGCCACCACCAAATGAGAAAATAACAGCAAGGTTTGAGCCCTCAAAACCAGACCTGTGAGTGATCCAAAGAGTAGAGATATGAGATATCCCTTGAGCAAAACCAAAGACTTTTGTTCATGAGGCTAAATGCCATACCATGGACTAGTCTCTGTGGGTAAATGGCAGCAATTGCATCCCTGGTGTGATTTAATCCCTTGACCAAACTGGATACTCAGAAGCTGCAGGATTCAGGGTAAGTAACAGCCATTCCCGTGGAGGTCTCTAGTTCCAGTGCAAAACCACCATTTGAAGCAGGGGAAGTGAGACAAAACTGACAAAACCCCAGCTCAAACCACCAGCTGTTTGCTGTGTTCCATCACTCTTTGCTTATGTAAGGTTGAATTACTGCGAAATAGAGCTTTGATACACAAGATATCAGCATTGCATCACCTAAAATTTATGTCCTAGGTGTAGGTACTTTGGCTGTTGAGCAATATTGCAGAGTGTCTGGCCTGAATTTTATATTATGCCTCTGGATACTGAACTGCAGTTACACCATGGTCTAAATTCTGGGTTTGGACCCTTGTGAATAATTTCCAGAAGTAGGGATTACATATAGAACCATTTGGTTTGCTTTGCAGTAGAGCCAGGGCAGTGTATTATTCTTTTTTTTTTTTTTTTTTTTAGTCAGTAAATTGAAGTTTGAACTTAAATTGCTACACCAAGAATGAAAAGATGCTCCACAGGTGCAGGTGGGTTGGCTCTTGGGAGTTATTTAAATATCAGGAGACCAAAGGTACAGATGTGGGTTTTTGCTGAAAAACTATTTGAAAAATATTTACAGGATGATAAGGAAAATGAAATTAAGCATCACTGCACTTCATGAGGGCTTGCATTTTAATGAATGTATAAAAATAAAATATTTTGGATGCACTAGCTGATCCATAGCTAAAGCTGAGCTTATTTTGAACTTAAGAGTGATAAGAACCTGAAGATACTTTTCTGGGGTGGTATTTCTGAGTTCCTTACTCATGGGAAATTTTTCAGGTACCCAAGAGGGTGCTTTTGTTGTAGAAGAGCATAGATGAGATCAGAACTAATCCCAATTTTTAAAAAGTTCAGAAGAATTAATTATTTTCTCTGTCATCATTGAAGTTCCAGTGGCAATTCAGTTACAGGGGACGGTAACATTTTGCTTGTAGACACAAGTCAGAGAAAGTATCTCTTTTGACTTTTTAAATTGTGATATTCACCAATGGGTCCAGATCCCCCCTGCATGTCCTTTCTGCAGGATGTGAGGAATCCCACAGGGATCAGTTGAGTTCCAATACCACTCCCAGGCACTGGTCAGGGTGTAATGAGAGTGCCACATGCTCTGCATCCCTTGTTTTCCATCCCTCCCCAGCCCTCCTTTTCCCTAGGGCAATGATGAGTGTGAAAAAGTGGGCCAGAAAATATCCTCTCCTTCCCTACCTGTGCCAGGTTTCTGCAGGGAGGCCTGGATTGAGCTTTCTGTCCCTTTGGCCTGATTTTCTCTGCCAGGTTGTAAGGCAGCAAGGAGTTGAGGGGTTTAATCATTAATAAAAGTTAATTCTGAACTTTGAGAGCCTTTCAAGCAAAGGAAAAATCAGGAATACAGAAGACCCCTAGGTAACACCTTAGACTGGCAAATGCAGCAATCAATGTGAGTAAAGTATCAGTTACAATGAGTGGTCAAGGGATTTGCTGCTTCTTGTATTTGAGTGGAATTAGAAATTGCCACTGCCTAGAAGTGAAAGCAAATGGCACTTGCAACTCAGAATGAAAAGGACAGGCAGTCAGCAAGAGTAAGCTGCTTTAAAACCCATGCATTTTAACTTCCTGCTGAGGACACTGCTTCCCTGATTTTAAAAACCCCACTTCTGAAGTGTATTTCTCATGTACCTCTGTGCAGCTTGCACAGCCTCAGCCCAGGTCAACTTCCTGCTGCGTTGCTCCTCAGAGAGCAAGAAGCAGCCTGTTCAACCAGCTGTCAGCTCATTACAGCCCTCTGTGTCCTCCACCCTGGGTGGGAAGAACCAGTTGCTTTAAAACTGAGCAAGCCCAGGCTGTCATGCAGAAGAATCCCTGTCCAGGTGCTTCCCACCCACAGCAAGGGGCTGCTCATGGGGAATACCTGCAGTGGCCCTTGTGCCAGGGAGCAGGCAAGCAGGGGGAAGAATAACCTGTCCCAAATCTCACTGGGTGGAAGGGGGGAATAGTCCTGATCATATTCTGTTCCCAAACTTGTGTCCCTGTGCCATCACCCAGGCAGGCAGCAGTTTTGCTTGGCAGGAATTGCTCCTAGGAGAGTTTGTTCTCAAGTTGGCCATGCTGCTCTTCACAAGGTGATTTTCCCTGTGGATGCTTCTGCTGCACAATGTGTAAGGTAACACTTCAAAGAGGAGGCAGACACATTATTTTGCTTAGGCTGTCTGTTGCAGTCCATATTTAGGTACATGGTGGTGTTTGTATTTGTTTGAAATTTTGTGCTGGTTGCTATACTTCAAATACTGCAAAAGGTGCAACAGGCAGCTACTATTGCACATTCCATGAGCGCCCAAAATTGTCTAGGAAAGGAAACTTCAGTGAAGATTCAGGTGGGACTTGGTACCATTGTGATTCCTTTATATACCTGGCTTAGTAACAGGGCTGCTTAAATACCTGAGGCAATTGCTACCAGAACTGCCTTACCATTGCTGGCAATTTTAGATATGCACCGGTGGCAGGCTTTCTCCAGGCCAGCAGCCATTGTGGTGAGCCGTTTGGGGTGCCTGTGGAGACAGAGAAATTAGTATGGCTGTGAGAAGTGCCTTTACCTTACTAAGTATCTTGACTCAGCACTCACACATGCTGGCAGGCTTTCACTACCCTCCAAAAACTCCAAGCACGCACAAATGCAGCCAGCAGCAGAGGCAGGTATGCCTTCCAGCAGCTCCTGGCTTGCCTGCTGGTGATGATGCTCGACCTCTGGGGTCACTGGGAGGCTGGGGGAGAAGTATTGGTGCCATCTTCCTGAAAACTATGAAAGGTTCTGTCTTCACTTTGATTGGGTTTGGGGCAGAACAAAGAGTATTTAACTGTTATGAGAAAACCCAAGGAAACAGGTGGGGTTTGCTACACAAACCTCAGGAAGAATTAAGTAGTGAGCAAAATGAATTAGAGAAAAATAGTAGGAGAGAGGATGAAAAGAGTTTTAAGGTCAAGGAGGATTCTGAAGAAGAATATGGAATAAAACCTGCAAACCACAGGAACCCCGAAACAACATGCCTTTGACAGAAAAGTATCTGGATTACAAAGTAGCTCCTTGTAAAGAAAAATTTTTATAAGGTGGGGTGAGGGATGAGCAAGCAGCCAGGCATCCAAGGTCGGGCCTCAGACAGAACCAGACAGTTAATTAGCATCCCACATCAATGGGAGTGTGGAAAGCTCACAAACACACACACACACACACACACACACACATGCTCCAATCCTCAGCTTCTGGCCAGGGTCACCACAAGTCTTCCACCACCAGCAGCTGTATGACAGAGGAAGATGTGTGTGGAGGAGGCCAGGATAAGGGAAGCTGCATTCCTGCACCTACCTCAAAATAGCCTCTAGATTTCTTGATTGGTGATGGTTAAAGAGCAGTATTTTAAGCTTAGCCTCATTGTGTTCTAAGTTGAAATCCACCTTAGAGCTTTCTTGTACAGTGCTGTGTCCAGCTTGACCCAGAGCCTGTTTGGGACCACAGGGTCCCAGGCATGTGTTGAAGATAAAGACAGACTTGTTCCACCACCTGATCCATGCCCATACCCCTCCTCCAAAGCCTGTCCAAGCCCTACCAGTCATGGCTGAGCAGAGGAGGCTGTCTCCAAGCCCAGACAGCCTGGCTGGCTTCCCCTCTGCTGCCATGGGGAAAGGGATGGAGTTTGCTCCTTGCACAATGGCATTGCAGATTCTGTTTCCTGGCAGTAAATAGAGGCAGGTGTGGTTTTACCTGTGGGTGAGTGAACAAGCAGGAGTCAGGGACTGAGGCATTCACAGACATCCCACCAGGTCAGTAACCCTTGCAGGTAGCAGCCAGCCACTGACATATACATCCAAGTTTCTAGTGTGCCTGATCTCATCAGATGTCTCATAGAATTTAGCTCTCCTTTTCCAACTCTCATCTTCATATCCCAGAGGACATTTCCATCAGTACTGAGCCATGGACTGGAATGGAAATTACATATGAGTGCCTGACCTCTGGTGAGTGCATGTGTCTCGTACCAGCCACCAATCCTTCTCCAGAAGAGCAAATACTGTGCCTATGATGAGCATTTCAAGGAAAAAAATAAGCACTTTTGCATGCTCAGGGAAAGCAGAAAGGAGGAAGGGAAACTGGTACTTTTCCCAGCCAAATGTCACATTAACTTTAAGACTTTCAGTGCAGTTTTGTTTCTAGAAGGTGCACAAACAAGCCTTCATTTTGCATCTGGCAATGGCTGCTGACAAAGGTGTTCTAAATTATGCAGAGATCAGGAATATTAGTAATTATTTAAGTGTTTATGACTAAAATTACTTTTATAGCAGCAATTCTACAGAAAAAAATATTTATCCATCCAATGCCATATTAAACATCAGTTAAATATCAAATCATCTTAAGCAGAATTTATCGTGGCTGGGAATGCTATATTTCCATAAGCAGAGGGTAAACCGGACGTTTTGGCTTTATTTACTGCTCTTTTACATCAAAAGAAAAAAGAAACTGAAGGAGGGCTCAGTTACTGGAAGCATGTCACCACCTAGTGACGGAGCCCAGAAGTGACCGTGAATCAGAGCTCTGTGCGTGCAGCTCTAACAGGTGAGATTAAAAAAGCAATTTCATGATGGCTGCGCACAAAGTGTGTTCACACAAGGACACAACACTCTTACCTACCAGGTAATGGTTTCAAGACATTGGCTTGGACTTCTGCAGGCCTGACAAATCCCTCAGAGAAGTCACTATATTTGCCAGGTAAAAAGTTGTTGCCCCTTTCCCCCACACCTTTTGTGATTCTGCAGAGGCTGCTGTGGGTGTTGACGATGAATTATTTTCTTTTGTGCCAATGCGTGAAGATGCTAAAGCGCAATTCAGTAGCCAGGCAGCTGCAGAATTGTTTTGTTTCCCAGCTGAAACTGGGAAATTGTCACCGAGACTCGCAAGAAACTGAAGTTAGCACGGCACGAGGACTGATGGCATACACGGTGCCTGCTCCCGGTTTGATAGTGAGTTGGGAAAGTCATATGAAAACATAAAACCTAGCCAGAAAAAAAGTTAAAGACCAAAGCCAACTTCTGGACCTCCTCCCATCAGCCCTTCCCTGAGTTTGTTGGAAAGGAACCTGCCCTTGGGTTAGAAGAGCCAGCAAGCAGCGGGGACAAGCCTCTGAACTCCTTGCAGGAGGCTGGAGCCTCTCCATACAGCTGCTTTTCAGGGTGGCAGGTTACAACTGAGCCACACTAGAGTCACAGCAATCCTGTGCCTCTTCCAGGCTGTCCAATACTCCTCACTGAGTGCCCTCCCTGGTCGGCAGCCAGGTTTGCCCACCGGAGCACATGCTGTGTCTCACACTACTGCCTCCTCTTGTAACTCAGTTCCTTGTCCCTTACAAGCAGTAGCGGTGTGTGTAGCACAGGCACTCCAGCCTGTTTCCTTTGTAATTCCAGCTAGTTTTAGTTCTAAACTATTTTTCTGGTCATTATTCTCACCCTAAATATTTAGGTAATAGGAGTCAAAAGAAGGTGAGCACTGACTGACTGGTGCAAAAGCCTGATCTACAGCAAAGCCAAAAGACAACTTCAGGCTGGCCCCACCATGTGTCAGTCCAAACAAGAGCCATGTCCACATTTGTGCTGTGGTGTTCAGGCTTTTTAAATTGAGCTCTTCTCTCTCCCAGATGCAGGTGCCCCACTCCGTGCTGGTGGACACAGCAGCAGAATTGGTGGGGCTTCCTAAGATCCCAGCTCCCACTTGATGGCATCTGACTGCCAGGGGGTTCCTGCTGGGACACGGGACATATACATGGGCCAGCAAACCCCTCCGGAGAAAGGCTCTTCTCTAAGGACTGCTACAGGGAACGATTTATTTTTATTTTTTCTGAGATGTTCAGAACAAAGTCCTCGTCCAGATCCGGTTTCCTAACAAACCACAGAGCCCCGCGCTGGCTTTTATGCCAGCACATTGTCCGCTTCCCAGCAAACCCCTCTTACCTGAGAGCGCTGCGGTGCCAGATCCCTTCGCCTGCACCTGTGGGAGACGGGGCAGAGGAACGGCAAAATCCAGCCTTCGGTGAAGCCAGCTGGGAGAGCCCTCTGCGGTGGGACCCCAGAGCTCTGCCGGGGGGCGGTGAGGCACCGAGGGGGGGCTTGGTGCCTTTTATTCCTCCTGGCCTCCCGCTCTCACAGCTCTCGACGGCAGCACCGTGGGAGCTGTGGGATGCGGGAGCGCTTGCCGGCGGAGCCCATCCTCATTAGTTTCCCCACTCCCACGGCTGGCTGGAGCCACAGCCCACCCTGTGCCGTTTCAGGGTGACAGCAGGGGGAAGCAAAGGGCCCCACACAACTGTGACTGTACGGGCGGACGGGGGTGGTGGGGAGGAAGACAAACGCCAACAAATTTTTTTCGCTAAGTCGTTTTTTTTAGAGGGGAAAAAAATTTATTCAGAAATCAGTAGAGAGTGGTAAGTACTTGGTTCGTTCTTCATGCAATTCCCCCCCCCTTCCCCATCAATGCAGCTGATAGAGCTCTTTGCAGACTGCCACATATATCACCTTAGCTGTTGGCTCGTTTATGGCTTGTGTCACCCTGGCAGGGGTCTGTTTGCTAGGTGGTTGCCTGCTAGGTATCCTTCCCATCAGAAGGTGACCATCTGGCCTCTCAGCTGTAATTATAGGTATGGATAATCTGCTGGAAAGCCCTTGTTTCTGCACAAGAAAAAGTGGGTTTGAGGGAGAGCACCTCTGCAGGAGGAGTGACAGCATTAATAAAGATAGATGTGTATTTTGAGTCGGGTCAGGAAGGCCTGCAAGAATGAAAAGGTTACCTGCTGCATCAGTCATTGGCAGGGAGCTGACAAAGTGCCTGCTCCAGCTCAGAAGGAACAATTCTGCCTTCAGCTGCCAGGTTTGCACAGTTCATCACCAGTATAACTCCCACTGCTACATGTTTTGCATTAAGAAAATGGGTCCACACTGGGCCAGCCCAAGTAAAGAAAATGACGCTGTTTGATGGGTAACTCTGCATGCTGCTGGGCCAGCACGTGCACAAACACAGCCACAGGCTGCTTCTTACACTGTCTGTGCTTTTCCCTGCAGCAAAGCCCAATATGCTGGAAAAAGCCCTGACCTTGTGGTGGTGTGACTGTCTGATTGCCACAGCCTTGCAGGGTGAAAACTTTGGTGAAGGAAGTTTGGCAGTGAAGCAGAAGGTGAGACTGTGGCCTTTAGTGAAGCAGGGGTTTATTTGAGCACTAAGACAAGGTAGCCATGCAATCTGTATAGGCAGTGGAGGGAGCAGGGAGACACTTCTGGAAGACTCTGCTGCTCTCCACCAGTGCTGTAAGGGGCACAGCAGGAAGAGCCTGAGACACACCATCCAAGTGTCCAAACTGGACAGCTAGGCTTTCTGTGCTCCTAGTTCTTCTTTCCTTCAGTGAAATAAAGCTTCTTCTCCCAGCAGAGAAAGCTGTTTTTCCATGGTT
Organism: Cettia cetti; assembly: GCA_013401135.1. NCBI lineage: Eukaryota > Metazoa > Chordata > Aves > Passeriformes > Sylviidae > Cettia > Cettia cetti. The sequence goes on along the minus strand of VZUI01048066.1, from coordinate 52,456 downwards.
ATTCCCAGGCCAGTGCCTGGCATTAGACATCAGCAAGGATTTCAGTTATGTCCATGTTGCTGTCTGCTTTTGAGGCGCTTTTTCTCCCCCTCTACAGAGCTCTGAGAAAAGTGTGTGTTGCCTGTCTGCTGAGGTGATGCCATGGGGTCACACATCCTAACCCAAGGCGTTCCAGCTTGTGTGCTGCTCTCCTTGTGACTGCCCTGGTCCTGGGCTGAGATGAGCAAAGGGACTCTCTAAAGGGACTCTCCACCAAAGGCACAAGCCAGAGCATGCTCTCCTCAAACACAGTCCACCCCCCCCCCCCCCCCCCCCCCCCCCCCCCCACCTCAGACCAGGAGGGACTTTTACATCCCCACATAATACACATTTGGGTTTTTTTTCACCAGGTGCCTTTTTGGAAGGCATTGCACCTCACCATGAATTTTCCTGGGTACATAATGGTTAGGATGGAGAGGGAAAGGGTCATGGAGAGATGCTGTCTCCTTTCCAGTTGGTGTTCATGTTCAATTTATTTTCATCCTCTGTATAGGGTGAGCACTTTTGTCAAAGGGTCTTCTAACTTGATGACTCAGAAGTCAAAATCAACATAGAAATAGTCCCCCATCTCCTACAATTTTTTTTCTTTTGACTATTTTTGTAAATGCTGGATGCAATCACAAAAGTTATATTTTCTTGTATAAATTATCCTTGTGTATTGAAATCTGAATAGCCAGTGGGAAAGCAATTCAGTGTACATTTCTCTCATTGTTCAAGGCAAAAAAAAAGTGCACTTATCTGCTGAGAATATCTCTGCTCGTGCAGTGGAAACCAATCATCAATACCAACTTGCCAGCATTTTAATGATTGCCTGTGGGAATCCTGGAAATTATAACATTCAATCATCACATGAAGATCATAGAAAAAAAAAAAAAAAAAGAGGGACCAAGAGCTCCTGTGGCAAGTGTAGCCAGTGTTGATGTGACATTTAGTACTACCATTAAATTGCTTGATTCTGGTATTGTTGAAGGAAAACTTTAAGGCAGCCTTAGGAAGATACTGGGACTAGAAGTGCCATCAATGCAATGAGTCACTGTGTGCCCAGCCCAAAGTCCCCTGGGCTCTGAGAGACATGAGGTGACCATCTCCATCCCCTGGCATGGTCTGGAAGCTGCAGAGCTTGGTGCAAGGCAGAAGCTGTGAAATGCTCCCACCTGCTGACACCCACAAGATCAGACCAGGCACTTTCCTCTCATCTGCATCACTGAGAAAATGTTTTGTGTGGCTGTCACTATAAATTACAAGGCCAGGTGAAGTCTGCTGCTGTGGATGTCTCAGTTCCTTGGCATCTTCCCACAAGACTGTCTTGGGGAAGGATGTTTATGTGCAGGTCTCTGTGGCACTTTACTTGGCAATGCCCAAGAGGAAAAGCAGAAAATGAGAAAATATCAGACTGTCTGCTTCACACTTTCCTTTACTCAGAATAATTTATCACAATGTAATTGAGGCCTAAGGAATAGAGAGACAAAAGACAAAGTGTGCTGGATAACCTCCAGAGAGAGTAACTTTAATAAAGTCTAGTAAGGGATAATTTCTCATGTTGCAGCTTTCACTCAGTCAGGTTATTCAGAGGGGGGGTTTTTTCTACTTTAAATATGTATCACACAAGCAGAATAGGACAAGATTTGCCTTGGTTTTGTAGGAAAGATTGCAAGACACCAAGGAAGCAGCTGTGGCTTGGGATACCTGCAAACCTCCAGCCCCAGATGGTGGAGGATAATCCTGGGAAAGTAACAGTAGATGTTCCCTGGGTCCATAGCCATTGTCCATCTGAGGCATGGTAATGAGCCAGATGTCCTCACCTCATTTGCTTGTATCACTGAGTCTTCAATTACTCTACCAAATTCAATCAAAAATGGCAAATAGATTTACAAGATTTTAGAGGGAACAAGCAGACAGCAGAACCCAGGACAACAAATGCACATGGTGTGTGTCTACAGAAAGCTAGGCTGAACCAAAACTCCAGTGCTTGAAAAGTTACTAATGGAATTACTTCTTTAGGAATGTTTGTTGGTTTCCTATAGGAAAAAAAAAAATCATTTTTATTAAATGACATTCATCAGAGATTGTTTCCCACTGTAGTTCAGGAGGTGAACCTGTGTGTTGTTCTGTGTAAAGAAAATTTTCCTTTAAATAATAAAGATAATTCTTTAAAAATTCCCGGCCTCTGTTCCCCTGCTTATCCACCAAAGTAACAAATAGCCCAAATATGAGCAAAATTTACCCACGAGCCCAGAATATTAACTGGGAAATTCTAGTACTCGTGAAACTTGCAGTAAAAGAAAGTGGAATTACTAAAAAAATAAAAGCCAAAGCCCCTATTGAAGTCCATGTATTCTTTGTTTATGCCACTACAGAGTGTGTTAGACAAATGTGTAGAATTTGCAAGACCCTTTGGGTGTCCCTGAAAAATGAATTGGGGGATAAAAATATTAGCTCCTCACACAAGGGCATAATAAAGCTACTGAACATTTCTGTCTTAATTGTGCTTCATGCTAGAGTATGAGGGAAAGTTACCACAGCTGAATAAAATGTTAAACTCTCCTAGCAGCAAAATGCTTCCTTTAATATAACAGCAGGAATATAATCTCTCACTTGTAAGATATAGTTGACAAAAAAGGCTTATAACTCACAGAGGTTTTACATGGAATGAAAAAAAAGAAAGCCTATGAAATTATTATTCTTGAAATATGATAATCTACATCAGCAGTTTAATTTGCACTTCTGCATATCAGAGTTAATATTCCCATTGCATACAGACATAATAAAAAGTGCTGTTCCTTTGACAACAGAAGATAGCATTGTGCATTTCTATTTTTTTTATTTCATTTTCTCACTCATGAAAGGTGCCTTTTGCCACCTTTCAGTGCATTTGTCCTCCTCAGCTGGAGGATAGTGAACCATATTTAACACCATATCTGTTCAACAGAGCTGAAAATTCTAACCCTCCAGAAGGGAGGAGCACAACCCTACTTGTAACCTTAAATTGTGGGAAATAGAACCATGTGTGTGCTGTAGAGTAATTATGGTGAATGACAAGGAGAAAAAGCAGGAATACCACAGAATATCTGAGTGACCACAAATGATCTAGGATGGAGTTCAGTGCAGTATCAATATGTGTGGAGGAGTGAGAAGTCTTTCAGTTGCAGATGTTTGAATATGAGATTTCTGGAAAGAAAGAGAAAAATCACAAAAAAGTAGAAGTATGGAAAATCTGCTTTTTAAGCTCAATCTACAGTGTTTAGCTATCTTAGGCTACTAAGAGAAAGGCTAAGGGCATAAGCCTAATCTATGTAAATATACCAAGGATAAATAATTGCTGATGCAAAATAATAATTTTAAAAGACTTAGATCAAGTGACTATAAATGGGCCATTAAATAGAATCTGATTTCTAAACCATCAGAGCACCAAGGGTAGGAAACAATTTCTCATTACCTATAGAAAATACCTTTTATTAGGCTGAGAGGACTGCCAGTGGCACAAGCTCTTTATTTGATCTGGACCAAACGGGTCTGAAACTTCAGATCATCTACAGTTGCTCTAAGTTTAAATTTATTAAATTAACCAACCAAAGGTCTTACTTTGGGGCTTGTTTTTTTCGTTTGTTTTTGCTGTTTGGTGTTGGGGTTTTTTTTTGCTGGCATTGATGTGTTTGGGGTAGGTGTGTTTGGATGATTTCACATTATTTCTGGAGCTGTGAGGCTACAGAGTGTGGAGAGGGTTGTGTGCAGGGGTCAGAAGGCTGCCATGGAAAGGCCTCTCTGCATCATATGGCTGCTTCTGTAAGCTGATGATGTGTTGGAACACCTGTGAAGGAGGACAAAAAACCTGAGAACTCAAGAGGTCTTTTTTTGCTGAAGCTGAGTCTTAAAAAAATGGAGTTGTAACCAAAACTTGGCTTGATTCACCACTGGAAGATACCCGAAGTTCCTTCCACAAAACATATGGGATATATGGCATATACAGAGCTTTTCCTGAAGTCAGTAAAGATATTTTGAGATTCTGTAACTCCTGCCATCTCATTTTCTCTCTAAAAATACCTGCTTCCCAAATCCAAAGATACCTGAGCACTTGCAGCAACAACAGATGGCCCCTGCTGTGCTCAGTAACTTTTCCAAGAACACAGATGCTCCCTCTAACAATTTACCTCCATATGGGCAGAAATTAAAGCCTTTGGACAGGTGAGGAAATCTCTTTAAGACAGCTTCATATGTTGGTTGGAAAGTGATTACTGCTATTTTAGTGATGGATGAAGGACCACTGAGGCAGAGCAGTCACCCACCCACTTTGAGGTATGTAGTGGAAGTGGCAGTGTCACACGTTAGGTGACATCTCATGATCTAGGTATGACACACATTCATGTCCACTGCTACTGGCCTCCTGGCTGGGAAGCAGATCCAAACTGCTGACACTGAAATGTTGCTGTTGGGATGTCCCAGCTACCATTAAGGCCAGTGGAGAGCTGCTCTGTACAGAGCCAGTGGGGTCTGTGGTGGGATTCAAGGGTTGAAAAGGGTCCTAGAAGCACTCCATACACAGAATCCATCCAAGTTCCAGTTATGCTTTACTCACCAAAAAACAAAACAAAACAAAACAAAAACCACAAAGTATTGAGAGCTTCCAACTCCTTATCCTTGAAAGGAAAAGAAGTTTTTTACTGATGTGCCAGAGAGCAAAGTTTTACGTATCTAGTCCTTCCCAGGAAAGGTATTACTGGTAGCAGTGATGTTGAAAGCACTTTGGAGTGAAATTCATCTCCATATATTACCAGGAAATTTTTGTTCAAATGGCAAAGGACAAGGGGTTGAAAGTTGAAAGAACCTCTTTGCCCTTTTTGGTAACAGAATTTACTTTGTGAGAATTAAAGATTAAAAAAAAACAGAAGAGAAAGAAATAATATATCCTGTTGCTGCAACTTCTCAAATTAATGTCAGGTGCTCAAATGTCAAAAATTTACCCCCAAAGGTTTCTTTCCACGATGTCACCACTGCAGATGGTGTTTATTCTGCTGTTTGCTGCACTTGCACCACCAAAACCTCTCGTCTAGAAAAACAATGTTTTGCTAAAAATTCAATAAGTATTTGACTAAACAATATTCTTTCCACCATCAGTCTTTCCCAGCTATAGCGTCAAACTATAGGACCTGTAGCGGAAATACAAAAACGTTCTGGAAAGAAGAAACAGCTCCTGGAGGAAGGGATGAAGCAAACTGAGGGAAGAAGGGAAAAGCTTTCCATTATCATTTACAAAGAAGAAAATATCTCATCTGGGAAGAAGACTGAGAGATCGTCCCAGACAGCAAGACTTTCTTTATTAACAGAATTGTGTCTATCTGAACTATCCCTATGTAAAAAAGCTGGTTTCTGACATTCAGACAATGAAGTATTTTAGCAGAAGTTGCTTCTGGCAGAAGTACTGAGACATTTGAAAAAACCTTGAAACAGAAAAAGCTGGAACAGATTTCCAAGGGTTATCTCCTAGCAATCATGATGGTTTTTAATCTTGGTTTCTTCTGCAGTCCTCTTGAGACATTTCATTCTTCCTGCCTGTCCTCAATTGCTGGCTGGATGGTTGATTTTGTCATCAAAGAATCTGTGTGAATTTGGCTCAAGGTCTCACAAAGAGGTCACTGTGACTCAGTGGAACCTTCTACAGCCAAACAGAAACTGAACACTCCTGTCTAAATTTTAAAACAATTTCAATAAAAAAATAGAGACAACTTCCTTCAGTAAAGTGCTTCTTTCACGTCCTGCAGGATCAGGGCCTGATTTGCACTAAATGTATTTAAAATGTACATAATGAAAATATTGTATGCTTTCACAGAGAAGGTGTTTGAATGACCAAAATTTCAAAACTTAGCAACATAAACCCAGGTTAAAATACCTACTCTAAAGACCAACCTGATTTTCTAATCCACTCATCTACCCCTTCTTCCCAACGACTTTAGTGGAACCAACCCATTTAAAAGTCAGGCTGCTCTCCTAAAGCAAGCTTTCAGGTAGATTTAGGATCACAGGTTGTCTTCTGAAAACCATCTGGTCTTGGCTGTGGCTGTGCTCAGCTTTAGCTCCATCACTTGTTTTAGTTCAAATAACACAAGATACAGTAGCACTTCTCTTGGCTGCCAAATTTAATCATACAACCATAAGAGCACAACCTGAGAATGTGTCTGACATTTAGTGTGTGTGTTGTTTGTGTCTTCCAGACAGTCTTCCTAAGTAGGGGAGCTATTGAGGGTAATGAAACCCACAGATGGGTTTTATTATGCTTCAGAGGAGCCCAGTGAATCCTTCCAGCTTCCAGCATCACTGGACTTCAAACCAATGGTTCCAAACTTTGTGAAATTCTGTCACTGTAGGTGAACAACACATCACAGTCACCAGTGGGTATCAGAGACACAGCTGCCATTAGGACTGCACTTCTCTAAGTGTTGCGTGTCTCTGTTCTAGAGTTTTCAAAATGGTAAGCTTTCCAGCAGCTGACACAATTCTTCGGGGCTTTATTTCTTTTGATGGTAAGAGATGGTAACAGAGAGGAATAATAAGAATTTTAACAAGTAAAGACATAATTTTTTTTCAAATTCATTTCACATCTGTTCACAAAAGGCCTCTCTCTAGTCAGAGAATGGATCTAAACTAGCATCAGGCTTGTTAGCCATTAGTTCTGCACTCTTAGATTTGTCTGCAGAAAATTATTTTGATAGCAACCAAAAGGGTGCTTGCACAATTGTAGAACAAAATGATATAATTTAGTCATTTTCTGTGAGATAAAATTTTAATTGAAAAATGTACTCTTACATAATTACCCTACATCTTTATAAGCCTGCCTCAGGAACACAGTAAAAGAACAAATGGCAATATTTTTACTGTACCACGTGAGGTACAGTAAAGGCTCTCAAAATCTTATTTGTATCATTTCATGCATGTTCAGGCAATGGAAGCCTCATAAAAGCAAAATGATTTCCTGATTTTCTCTGATCCAAAGGAAACTTTAGCCACATGAGTGAGAGACAGACTCCAAGGTGGGAGTCAGTCATACACTTGGGTGCCCTGTATGGGTTGAGATATCTCCCTCAGCTTCCTCCTGCAGCTCCCAAAGGACATAGGTCTCCTGTGTGTTGTCTTCCAACAGACCATCTGCAGAGGGGTTCAGTGTTAAAAATGTCACTGGATGCTTCTGTTTAGACATCTGGATCACTTCCTCCATGCCAGAGTCAATTTTGTTTTCCTGAGAAGTTTTCCAGCTGAACGCTGAAAGACAGGAGGGAGGAAAAAATTATTCCTTGTTTCTCCCTGCCTTGGGTTTCTGCTCCTCTGCCATGCTTTCAGGAGCAAGTCTTATTTTTGCAAAGAAACCAGGCTGAAATTGCTGTCCAAAGCAGTTTTTTATTTATAATGCAGCCTACTCCCTCTGTGGAGCTGGAGGCACTGTGCAAAAAGTCATGATACATCAAATGAAACAGGATAAACAATTAAGCCCTTTGAATCCTAGCTGTAGAATTATGAGGTAGAATAATGAACAGAAAATTAGGTTTTTCTGGTCTTTTCATTGTTCAAGTTTCATGTGATTTGGGAAGCTGCAAATATGTTGGGGGAGTCTGGGGAGGAGCAGGAGACTTCCAAGGCTCAGAGGGACAAGAGTACCTTGAGCATCACAGGGAAAAGGGCAGAAGTGTCTGTCCCTCAGATGGGAACCTGCTGATCTGGGATGAGGGGAGCAGTGCAGTGCAAGAGGTTGCTCCACTCCTCTCCAGACCAGCAGCACCTGGAATCATGATGGGAAATGACTTAGAGAAATCCCAGGATAAGAATTTCTGGAAAGATCAGCTCTTCTGGGAGAAAGACAAGGGCCTTCTCAATGAGGACATCATTCTATGGGAAGAAAAAGAAACTCTGTAGACAGATATAATTCTTGGAGAAGATAAGGCAGCCCTCCAGGAATATGATTTAAGGATTATAAAATGTCAAACTGGGTGGAGGCGTTTGCTCCTGAGAGGCAATATCTCCACAGGGAAAAAACATTAATTTTTCTGCTAGGCTCAGAAACATGTGGAAAGCCATGCATACTGAAGTGGATACTTTATTTAAGTATGGATGAATTTCAACCAGTTCTCTAATATAACATCTGTCATCCTTGGTATAAACCAGAGGAGGTGGTTTAGTGTCATTTTCTTTAAAGCCATTGCACTCAGATTTTCAGGACATTATTCAGTCTTTTGAGGTTCTGCAGCCTAAGGAATGGGGTACACCTCTGGTTTCCTGGCCTATCAACAGGACATTTGTGGATGGGTAAAGCCACAGGAAGGTGGGAACTTCATGGCTGAGATCACCTGGAGCTCAGAATAGCTCACCTAACTCAGTGCAGTATACATCAATTAAGTAAGACACTGATAAATGGTAGCAGTCAGATCCCCAATATTTAAGGGTGACAGTTAACACTTGAGTCTTAATGAGGCAACTTGTGCTGTTCCACCAGGTTTGGTGGAACATTTAATTTCCCACTGCTCTTTACAGCATGATGGGAACACTTACCCTCTCAGGTGAGCCCCCTTCATCAGGTGTCTGTCTGAAAGAAGTTTTGGCATCTGCCTCGCTGCCTTGGGCAGAGGGCAGGGAAGAAGTGGGAAGGATGACAGAAATCAGCAGTATGTGGGAAAAGATGAAAGCTGGGGGGAAAGTTGGCTGCAAATCCCTCAGCCAGAGGGAAACAAAATTATTAGTTTGTGTATATTTGTGTGTGTATAAGAGCAGGAGAGGGTGTACACAGAGACTGGGATTATCATTCATCTACTGAGCTCATATTGCCAGTGCAGATACAGGAGCCTCTGATAAAATCCTGAACCACTGTAATGCAACATGTGGTTCAATATTTAGAGATATTTCATAGAATCATAGACTATTTTGGGCTGGAAGGAACCTTTAAAGTTCCCCTAGTCCAACCCCTCTGCAATGAGCAGATCCCTGCCTGACCTGACCTTGAATATTTCCAGAGTTGGGACAGCTACCCCTCCTCTGGGCAACGTGTTCCACTGCCCCACCACTGTGATTTTATGTGACGTGAATACAGAACTAGAGCCTTCTGCCAAGTCTTGGCACAGCAACTGCAGCTTTTATTTCTTTTTGAGAAACCAAACTCAGATGTTTTATGTTTTCAAAGGTTGAGCTGTACATGCTGTTCTAGAGACAAATCTCTATTTGTCTGTACATCCAGAAGGAACATGGGGGACAAAAGCAACAGTGAAAAGTACCAGGTATTGAATTTTTCTCTGGAATGATAGCATTAGTAGCTCATTCTTCTTCTATACAGAGTTTTAGCACTGAATAGACTCAAGGACACAATGTAAGAAGCCTTTACAATTGCTGTTAAAGATTCTGATACTTCTGTGACTGTCAGGCATTCTTAGGCTGTCACTCAAGGCTGTCACTCAAATTCGGTCCTTTGTGATCTACTGAAGGATAAGGCTGCCTGTCCTGTTTAATTTTGCTCAAGTTAAATTATGCACTATGTCTTTCCTGTCAAATCCATGAATATTTATTGCTCAATGAATAACCAGTCCATAAAAAAAGCCAGCTGATTCAGCTAGGGTAGGAATGTTTTGCAACCTTGGTTATAATTATTCTATTATTGCCATGTAAGGCAGAGATGAAAATGACCTATTAGACCATTCAGTGCAACTTCCTACAAACTCAGGATTCTTACGTGTTAGAGCTTTATTATTAGGTGCTACAGAGAAAAAGAACCTTTCAGAAAATAACAATATTCAAAAAGCACTTGTCACTTGATAAATTTTAATGTCAAAAAGCCAAGAATTTATCTCAGTTATTCAAATGCACATGTCAAATTAACATCCATTTAAACTAAAATTAGGTATGCTCTCTGTGGCAAAGAGCTTGGAGCACATGAAGTGCTCTTAGGAGAGCTGCTAGTCCCTTCTGCCACGGCAGAGCAGAGCAGCGTTTCTCCAGCGCTGTCAGTGACAATACAACTGGTGTGAAGTTGAGGGCATTACACAGTGCAGCACAGAGGAGCCAGAAGTTCAGCCAGAGAAAAGCATAAACCTACATGGTTTTAGACTGCTGGGAACTCCCCCCAAAATATTGCATCCACCTGGTAGCTTCAGAGTGGCTTTTGCTTGGGTGGCATTGCTGGAAAGAGACTGGATGCAAAAGGCTTTCCAGGGCTGGGTATTTGAAGTGGGAATTAGAGGGCACCTGCTCTCTGTCCAGCAGCTTTGGACTGAGGACAAATTTCAGTCGTGAAGGAGATCTCTGCTAACTCTCTGGAGTGGTAAAGTAATGAGAGAAACAAATAAAATAACTCCCATATTAAAAAAAAAAAAGAAAAAAGCACAGTTACATTTATCACCTCTGCAACATGCAAAAGGAGGCTGTCAAGATGTGACACTCAGAGTGAAAAAAACGCACCTGTCTTGGAAGAGCAAGTCTGCTGATTGGCACAGGTTGGCTGGAGGGACCAGAAAAAAATTGTAGATGTCTGAAGAACTGAATATGACTGAAGGAAGAACTCATCTAGAGTGGAAGGTTCTAAAGAAGCTGCCAAGCCCACTTGTGCCTCAAAAATACCTGTGTAGTGCTCTAAGCTGTTTTTCTTATTTAATTCCCAGCACTTGTGTTTCACAACCATCATTTTACTTCTAGGATTTTATTCGCATTAATGTAATGTAGTTTTTTCTTTGAAAGGTTCTGCTCAAGCAATTCACAGCAGGATATTTTCTGCTCCAGGCCACAACAAAAGTGTAATTAAGGACTGCAGCTTTGTTACTCTAAAACCACAGAACATCCCAAAGCCCAAAGTGTCTTACAGAGGGATGACAACTCCCACAAAAAGCAATAAAGAGATTGAGTCAGTAGTGACAAATCAGCTTAAATATTTGAATGGAGAAAGAAATAGCTCCTGAGCTCACCTGCACAATTTTGAAAAGCAGCAGTGTCATCAGAAAGCATTCCTGACACAGCTGTGGAGCTAACTCCTGGGAGAGACAGAACATGCAAAATGGCAAGAAATCATTTAAGTCAACTGACACATCTAGATGTGTCACAAACCGGAATGGTAAGAGTGACAGAAGAAAATTAAATTTATTCAGTATACCTATGTGTATATTTAGCTGTAATTATCGGCTCTATGTGTTAGTCATTCCATAGGAGGAATGTCAAAAACCTGCACGGCAGTCCTGTGAATCAGAAATTGGAGGTATCAAGCCCATCCAGCCACATATAGAAATTCTGCTGCTGTTCTTCCAGTAAATCTGACTGAATTGTTAAAAGTCAGTGCGGAGAGTTTCCACGGAAATTAAAGGAAAAGATAGAATACTGACTGAAAATATCAGATAGGAAAAAATAACCACACTTGAATCCTTCAGAAATTAACATCTAGTGTGGGTTAAAGAAGAGAAGAACCACAAGGAAACTGTATTTTAAAAGCAATTCTACAATTCTGAAAATCTCTCTATTTCTCCCTTTCTCCCCTTATTTCTACTTTTTAAAACATTTTATTTATTGCTTGAACTAAGAGCATAATCTGCAGAGAGAGAGGGAATTGCAGATTCTTGATGTCTGGGGATTTTGGTGGTTTTTTGTCCTGATCCTGTGATTTACTCAATCTAAGCCATCCCTTCAGAGGATCCGAAATCCCATATAAATCCATATTCACAATTAAAACTGGGATTCTTCTATTGCTAGTTCACAGGGGGTATGAGAAGCAGACTAGAGGAGCACTCAGAGGAAGTGGTGAATTTGAGCGCAAGAAAACCTCCCCTTTATGACATGGGCTTTTGTAAAAAAAAACAACAAACAAACAAACAAAAAAACCCAAACCACAAACAAACAAACAAAAAAACCCCAAAAAAACAAAAAAACCCAAAACACAAACAAACAAACAAACAAACCCCAAAAAAACAAAAAAACCCAAAACACAAACAAACAAACAAAAAAACCCCAAAAAAAACAAAAAAAAACCAAAAAACCCAGATTTGCACCCAGATCTTAAACAACCACCGTGGCAGCCCTGGAGTTGTACAGATAAGCATAGGTTGCATCTTGGCTCTTCATACATGACACAGAACCAGCTAACAACCAGTTTCCCTGGGGTGCAAATTGTGCTCTTCTTCATTGTGATTGTTGTGTGTACACAGACACAAAGCAAGAGAGAAAAAGGGGCCAGGAGCCAGTCAGTGTGTGCAGTGCAGGATAACACTGTCACCACCCTGCACTGCCCCTGCTATTAGAAGTGTTGTGTTCCTGACTAAGAGCAGGAGCTGTGCAGCCACAGATTTGCCAAATCTCAGCTTTAAGGCTGTGGAAACAGCTAACCTCAGCATTTGACAACACACCTTCCCTGACATTACCCCCATCATCAGCATCCTGTGCCTCACCACACTTCTCAAGAGCAGCCTGAAAATATTAGTTAGGAATGGTAATTTTTTGGTATGAGCACTAACAGGACTGCTCACTCTCCCCATTTTTAACGAGAGTTACAGCATCATGATTTTGCTATCCTGTAGTACAGCTTTCTGAGTGCTCTGGCGTGGAAGCTTTTCAAGAAGAATTACTGTTATTAGTCTTCATCTTCATGTGAATGTTACTTTTCCAGAGCTCTGCTAAGCTATCCTGAGAACACCTAAATGGAAATTGGGTTGAAAAGCTGTTATTTGCCTGCTCTACCTGACAGTAAATTTTCAGTTCGTATATGGATTTTCTTTCCTGTTCCTCAAGATTTGTGGCTTGACTGTTGTACTGCAGGAGGGAAGAAAAAAGTGTGGACCAAGGTAAAGTCTCTCTGGGAGCACAGCGAGTGCCTCTTCTGTGAACATGCTCTCTCTTTGCTGACTTACCAACAAGAAAACCTGCGCTCCCTTCATACTTCATTGCAATTTCAAGCTGCAGCCCAAACACACCAAAACCATGAAGAAAGAGCTATATATCCCCCAGCTGCTTCATACCTGCCATATATGCACCAAATGTGTGTATGAAGTGACCTACATTGGCTTTACATCGTACCAAGGTACACAATATTTTCTTCTCTGTGGCACTCAGATTTGCATCTATGCAATTAACAGCAATGTTAAATTTAAAAAGCCAGCCAAGCAGCAGCCTGATGGAAAGGCTTTAGTACTGTGAAATCAAGAGACAAAGAAATGATCTGTGATCTGAGCTTTTGCACTGCTCACTCAGGAGCAGCACTTGCCTGAGAGCAGATGCAACCAAAGGCTGGTAGAGGTGGAACTGATTACACAGGGCAAATATCCCTACCCTTTCTAAGGATGGGGAGAGGAAATTTATGTTAACTGATCTTCCTTCTAATGAAGGCATAAACAACAAAGCCTGCAAGGATCCCCCCACAGGGAGCCATCAGCCCTGCTCCAGCCTGCTGGAAAGCAGCAGCAGCAGCACAGCAGGGTGCTTTCTGCTGACATGGTACTTATACGGTACACTCATATAGAATCAGAGGTTGGAAGAAACCTCTAAGATCATTGAGTCCAACCATTAACTTAAAACTGCCATTTTCACCACTAATCCCAGTCCCCAGGCACTGCATCCTGTTATGGCACATGGTATTTTCCATTCTGAGGTCTCACAGGGTGCCACACATCGGTGCACATGCCCTGTTGTTCTCAGGAGAGCAGTGCAGAGGACTCTGTTACCATTTTAAGGAACAGAACACAAATAGGGGCTGAGTGGTTAAGGCTGAAAAATGACTTTGTGGCAGATCTCCACTCCATCCATGGCACCAGCCTGCCAACAGCACTTAGAACACTCACAGAGAGTAGCTTTCAAAAAGTGTGGTAAAGACTGGACATTCCAATCCACACCACTGTCTCTTATGGCTCTTGGCTACATATCTCTGTGACAGGTAAAAATGGGATGAGTTTTACTTTCGACCCACTCTGTTGCAGATATTTATCAATTGTGAGCATACGTTAAACCACAGGTGAGTATGTTCCATCTCCTTAGTCTTGTGTTTACACCATTAGTTATGGTATATACTTATTTTCCATTTAAACAGCCCACTTACTACCACTGATTCAAAATACAACTTTTTCACGAGACTGAATCAGTTTTTCAACACCTAAAGTTTTCTTTCATCAGTCCAGGGGTGACAGTTGACTCCAGCACTCTCCAGAGTCACAGTCCATGGCTTTCCTGGGGAGTCCTCTAGACAGTCCTGCTTTCCAGAACATGGCTTTCTTGATCCTGGGTGAGTAAAGACCCTTACCTCCTGCAGCTCCAGCTGTGGAGAAGACCATGGAGTTTATGTAAATCCTTGGCTGGGGTATTTGCTGCTGGCAAGAAGCAGCTTGTGGTGCTCTGTCTCAGGTCCCCACACCTAACTGGCCCTACAGAGCACACAAGGAATTTACTATATCCTCCTTCTGGGTTGTCCTCCATGTAATCTTAATTGTCATTTCAAGATCTCAGCCCTCGTATTGAATCCTGTGTTGGAGCAGCCCAGCCCTACTCAGCCCCAAACCTTCTTCCTCCACTTGGGATTTCCTGGTTCATGGCAGCCTACCTAGAGGCAAGCAGCAGATTATGGTATAACCTGCAGCTAGCCACTTTGAGGAACACAGAAAACACACCAAAATAAAGAAGGCAGAGGGTCTGGCTGGAAGGAGAGGACATGGCCAGGAAAACCCAAGCAGGTGGCAGCTATGGCCAGCACAACCCTCATCATCATGCGTCAGTTTCCCACTGAACAGCAAATAAAGATGACAAATGCATGTAAAGTTTCATTGCTACAATTATTTGTATGTGGGGTACAGATGCTGGACTCCTAAGTTTAATGCTGGCATGTGAAATTACCAGTTTGCAGCCTCAAGCACAGAGACAATAACTGCTGCTGCACACATTATCAGTGCTGTGTATTTTTAGACTTTGGTAGGCGTTTTTAGTCGTTTCAAAGTTGCCTTGATGATTTTTTTCATATGCTTTCCAGCAGGAATGAAGATGGTTTTCTGAGCTAGCTGGATATAATGAGCAGTGTGACAAAAAAAGGCCAATTGACTGTTTTTATTTCAGGTCGGGAGCAATTCTGAGGCTGCACATACAATTCCTTTTTCTTTCCATGTTAAAGACTTTGTGATGGCAGCTAGAAATATTTTTCATGACTCTGTCCATTTTACCATGCCCCTAGCAGGGACATGCTGCTCAGAGGTTGCAGGATGATTTCTCTCACAGGTACTTAGGATGGGGCTGGTTTTCTCCCATGGGCTCCCTGAAGACATACTGTCCTTAGGACAATGATAACTGCACCCAGTTGCCTGTATTTTATTATAAAAGAAAACCTGTGAATATTAGATTTTAGTGGGTTCACAGTTCCTGTGAGATCAGTGCTGAGTTGTTCAAGAAATAATGTCATTTTTTCCACAAGACTCTGGAAGGGCTGAGCTGAGCCCTGCAGGGAGCTTGAGCAAAGAAGCCACAGGAGAGAGTTGGAGGGCATCACTTGGCTCCTTTCAACTCACCCATTGCAAGGATGCAAAGTGGGGCCAGGAAATGGGGCCAGGGCAAAGGGGGAGTCATGGGTGGGCAGAGCAGGAGTGGTCAATCCAACCAGCCAGGAGACAGAGAATATTGGACAGGTCTTGTACAGCTCAACCTGAAAAAGAGGTGAGCAGAGACACAAATGGAAAAGGTCTATAAAGGTCCTGAGGAGCACAGATGAAGCTACTAGTCTCCTACAAAATTCAGGAGGCATCAAAAGAAGCTAGCTGCATCCTCATGGACAGTATTCCCTGTTTTAAATGGTCATCATTCCCTAATTTCCAGAAATTTCGTTTTAAATGCTAGCCCTTTCCAAGTCTTTAGAGGTTTGGAGTACATGGCCCTAAACATAATGTTTAAATGTTTAAACCAGAAGCAATCTTAATTCCCCTTTAAACAAGGTCTTCTGCAGGTCTTTGTTTTGAGTGCCAGTCATCCAGCCATTTCCAAGGGACTAGAAGGGTTTTAGTCCCTGCAAATCCATCAAAGAGGTCCTGCACGATTTTGAGATCACATTTCTGTGAAAATCCTCCCGTGCTAAAGGATGATTTCTGCAAGGAACACCAATACTACAACCAGCTCCAAGGTGATGCCTTTAGTGTTAGCATTCATATTTTCCAGATTCTGTACTTCGTTGGTATATAACTCTGAACTTCATACAAAGTGTTAGCAAGTTCTCTTCACAGTTTAGTTAGACAAAACAATCCTTTTCCAGCCTGAGAACCAAGGACACGGTTGCAGCTTCAGACCCAAAAAGTATAAACAACTTTTACACGAGTTGGGGAGAGCAACCTGGGAGGATGGGGCTTCATAACCTGAAGCTGTAATTGGACAATTAACCCCAATATGTAAATGGGCCAAAACTTATAAAAGTGTGAAAACTCGTGACTCAGGGTCCATCTTGGGTGGAGCCACGGCCGGGCTCTTGTTCTGCCCAAGGTGTATCCTTTGAAGGCCTTTTAGTAAATACCTACTTTGTTCCTTTAACACTGCCTAGGCTCTGTTCCAGGCAGCCTCTTTAGGCATCAAAGGTATATCCACAAAAGGAATAAGCCAGGGCAGAGCAGGTAAAAAAGGCAGCATCCATGCTCCTGTAGTGCACTGCTGTGTGCCTGCTCCAAAGGGCTCTTTTTGACCTTTCCACACCAGTCCCAGGGCTGGCATGAAGCACAGCTGCACAAGCCAGCAAACACAAGAAATACAAGAAACTCTTGGTAGCAGTCTGCTGGTGGCTGCCCCAGAGCCTTCCTGGGCAGCCTGGTATGCAGCAGTCCCAGTTTCTCATTGCTGCACTGCTAGACAAGCTTTTATTAGTCTTGTAGGAGCTTAGTTTTTATTACTGAGCAAAAGCATTCCCACTCTCAGCAATACTAAACCAAATTTATGAGTTCATATGGAAAAAACAGACACTGACATGAGTAAATTCTCATCATATGGTTTATTATATGTTCTAAACAACCTATTTGGTGCCAGTATTTCTTGTGTTAGATGCCATCAGTAATTCTGTCCTCCTCATTTATCAATTAATGTTTGTAGTGAAAATGTTCCCAGCCAGTTTAACTCACTGAGCAACTCTGCTGTGGTTGTAATCATGGCCTCTAAATGTATAGCACTGCAACTGCAATTGGTGGTAGAGATCATCCATGGTATTGTTGTCCTCTCATTCTCCAGAAACAGCCAGGAGAAAACAGCAGTGAGAGACAAAATAACCCTCTTGTGGCTTTTAAGTATCAGCCACAGCCTACAAGGAGCTAGAGAAAAGGATCTCTCTTATTAAGCTGTAATCAGCATTGTCTTTTTTTATTATTAACTGAGCTTGACAAAATATCTAAAGAATCACAGTTAAGCTCCAGGATCACCAAGATTTCAGGAAGCAGTGTCTCTGCTAGAAGAGAGTCCTCTGAGTGTGCTGGAAAGACCTGAGACCACCAGGTCTGTTGCTGAACTGACTTTCACAGGGCTAACCTGGGTGATGGGGCAGAATGCACCTGCTCTCTGCTGTTTGCTGATGACAAACAGGCAGAGGTGGCTGATACACCAGAGGGTTGTGCTGGCATCCAGAGAGAACAGAACAGGCTGGGGAAATGGGCTGGAAGGTATGCCATAAAGTTCAACAAGAAGTGCAAGGTCCCACATTTGGAGAAGAACAACCTGAGGCACCAGACCATGCTCAGGGCTATCCATCTGGGAAGCAGCTTGGCAGAAAAGCACCTGGGGGTCCTGGTGGACACCAAGTTGATCATAACCCAATCATAACCCAACAATGCTCTTTGCATTTAGAGCAAAGAAAGTGAATGGTGTCCTGGGCTGCATTAGGACAGGTGTTGCCAACAAATTGAGGGCGGGGGGCTGTGGATCCTTCCTCTCTGCTCTGCTCTGGTGAGGCCACTCCTGGAGTGCTGGGTCCAGTCCTGGACTCCCCAGTACAAGAGAGACTGCAACAAAGAGCCATGAAGATGATGAAGGCTGTGGTGCCCCTCTCCTATGAGGAAATGCTCAGAGAGCTGTGACTGTTCAGCCTGGAGAAGAGAAGGCTCAGAGGGATTTCATCAACGAGTATAAATTGGGATGGGAGGGTGCAAAGAAGACACAGGTGGGCTCTCCATTGGTGCCCAGTGTGAGGACCAGAGGCCATGGGCACAAACTGAGACACAGAAATGTTGTGAACCCACTGTGGGGGTCACCAAGCACTGACATAGGTTGCCAGTTTTCAAAAGCTGTCTGGAAATGATCCTGGACAATTGGGTCTGGGTGGCCCTGCTTGTTCCAGGAGGTTGGCCCAGATGACATCCAGAGGTCCCTCTCAACCTTAAGAATTCTGTGGCTCTGTGAACCTAATTGCTCCCACCGCTGTGTGCTCTTAGCACATTGCTCTTTCACATCAAAACTTCCTTCACAATGAAGTGACCTGGAGAAAAGGTGACCTTTTCCTTATTCTCAGCTTCTGGAGGGAGAACCAGCACATCCCTGTACGGTGACAGGAAATGCATATTCCCAACATGGTGCCATGGGATCCTTGGCACACGACTAGCCATGGTGGGAACAGCATATCTGATGTGGGCAGAAAGACAGGATGGCCACATGGGCTTTGGTGGCTGAAATGCATTCCCCAGCTTTCTGAGGCCATGGGAAATTCTAATTCCTGGCTCTTCTTGTAGTCAAACCAGTCTTTCTGAGTGGGAAGCCATCTCCCAAATCCCTGGTAATTGCTTTTGTGGTAAATACGGTTGGGGCTGAATAACACTAAAAAAGATAGCTTTTCTGCAATTAATTATTTTCAAAAGGAAATGGGATTCAGCTGAATGCTAATGAAGCCAGAGGGAGATGGGAGCAAGGCCATTCCTGAAGCAATGAAAAAGCTTTACCAGCAGTTTAAGATCTGTATCATTTTATTCACAAAACCAGACCGATAATGCCCTTTGCAGTCACTTTTCACACTTGAATTTTCCATTCATTCTGCAAAGAGTAGAATGTATTAATACCTATTATTAAAATCCTTCCCTAGTATTTTAATACTAAGATTGAAGACTTCCATACAGTGGGAAAGTCCAAAACAGAACTTGAAAATATTAATGAAGTGAATGAAAAATGGGTTTTTTGAAAAACTGACTTGTTTAGTGTGGAAAATAGGATGAGAAGAAAAGCAAAATGGAAAGAAACCTGTGCAAGAGGGACTGCCTAGTATTTTTTAAGCCCAGGTAGAAAAAGAGATGTAAGTACACAGGGGCATGCAGGGCTGTAAGTTGTGCTGTCATGACTTGTCACAGGATAAATAAATGAGAGGGTCTAATGGGTTTGACACTACAATCAGCTGCAAGAGCAGCAATAAACTAAGGCTGGGAGAACTGCTTGATCACAAGGAGCTACTGGGGAATAGATGGCAGGGTAAGAGGTAGACAAAAGGTTTTGGAGTCTAGTGGCTTGCTCTGTGTCCCAGCATCTGTCTGAACAACTCACCAGATCAAAGAAGATTTTTAAGGACCTTTTTTTTCTCTGTCTTTTTTGGTTCTTGTGTGTTAAAAGTGGTTTGTTGTTTTTTTTTTTTTGCTGAAGCCAGTGCACACATTGCAAAAACGCTGTGGCTGTTCACAGCACCAGATCTGTGTGTATGTATGTGTACAGCACAGTAAATTAAACAGTGAGAGTGTTAATGCTGGTGTAGGTGCTGTCATCCTCATCACACACCCACTGTCACTCCTAAATTTGATTCATAAAGAAGTAAGCAGAAGGAGAGCAGGCAGAGGAAGTGCTGTCATCAGCACAGTGATGCACAAATACACTCACCTTGGCACAACCCTAAATCTGCTTGTTTCATTACTCTTCAGGTCTATTGTTACAGGGGTTTCTACAGATTTCTTCTCTGACTTATACAAGATACTGAAAATGACGGAGGAGCTGATGAGAATGGGGAGGGTGAAGAAGATGTTGGGAAAATAGTCATACATGTCTGAATCAGAGACCAGTAACCTGTCTGCTGGCAAGTTATGTTTCTGTTCACTTGTTATTACGAAGCTAGAAGTTAGTTTTTTCAAATTTAATTTTTTATTTTATTGGTGGCTTTTGAGGTTTGTTTTTTTTTTTTTTTTTTTTACAAACAAGTCAGGCAATCAGGAGAACAAAGCAAGACAATGATAAAGAGAGAGATGAAATGCAAAACACCCTTGTTCTGCTGGGGTCAGACACTGCTCAGGTCACTTCACACCTGTACCTTAGCCCAGATTTGTGTAAGACAGAATCAAAGCTTTCCTCGTGGAAGTGGCTTGATGTTTTATTGCTGAAAAGCAACTTTATCTCAGGACTTACAGCTAATAAGTGCACAGGGAGTTATTTAACTACATAAACAACAGCAATGACAGCGTTATCAAATCAGTGGTGTATTTTCCATAGAATTCAACACTTCCCAAAGGAGGAAAATAGTGAGGCTGCACTGGGCTCAGCCTTGTTTTCCCCCCATCCCCTGCCGTCTCTGGCCTAAGATCCTGGAACCAAACTTTCCAAACAAAGTTGCTTTTCTTGTTACTTTAATGACATCTTGAGAGCAAACATATTTTTCCTACAGCTTAGTGTGTTCAGAAGGGAGAACTTTCTCCCAAATTCCCATTTCCTCCCTTCTATTTAAGCTTGTAAAGTTCTTGGTGTAACCATTAATAACTGGTTAATGGTTTCCTTGGAGAAAGGAGTCCTGATCTGACATCTCTTTCAGTGCAGAGGTGCTGTGTGAAACCTGCCTTGGACTTGCAGGTTTTGAGGTGCTCCTGTCTCCCTCTGTAGGTTTTGGTGGGTGCTGGTCAGACCTTGCCATCCCTGTGAATGACTAAGGCTTTCCACTCTCTGAGATCCTCCAGCGAAGTGCCCTGGTGGCCTAAAAATCCAAGTGCCCACTCCCTATAAAAGCAACCTTCTTGTCCTAGCTACTCTCAAGCCTGCACTTGGGTTACAACAACCCCTTGCAGTGCTACAGGCTGGGGGAAGAGTGACTGGGAAGTGTCCCAGCAGCAAAGGGCCTGGGGGTGCTGATCCACAGCAGCTGATCATGAGCCTGAGCGTGCCCAGGTGGCCGAGAAGGCCAATGCACCCTGGCCCGGATCAGCAACAGTGTGGCCAGCAGGAGTAGGGATTGTGCCCCTGTACTGGCCACTGGTGAAGAGACACCTCGAATCCTGTTAAGTTCTGGGTCCCTTAATACAAGAAAGACATTGAGCGGCTGGGGCGTGTCCAGAGAAGAGCTTACACCTCACCTACACACACTGACTTTCTCAGCTCACCTTTCCCACCTGTGGGTACCTGCACCAACAAAGGCAGGTGAGTATAGGCATCTCCCACCCAAAACCCCCTTCCAGCACCTTCTTATGAGCTACTGGTTTAAACTTTCCCTTTGTAACCTAGCCTTGGCCAGAGTAGTGTTGGCCAGGTCCTCTTTACACCCAAATTTACCTCCCCCATGAGCATGAGGAAAGCAAGCAGCATGCTACCTGAAAGGCTTGCCTCTTGTTCATTCCTAAGATGATGATACACTTCAAAAGCTCCATGGTCTGTAAAGAGAATGATCAAACTAAATCTTCTGAGTAAGTTAGTTGTGGCACAAATATATTGGCAGATGTATGGGGTTTTTAAATCCTCCTGCCATAGCGAGAGGATAAAATTCCCAACACAAATGGCAACTCTGCAGCAAGATTCTGACATAATTACTGTAATTATATTGTCTCTGCACTCTCTCATGAATCAGTGACAGTATATATTTAATGAACCCTTTCCCGTTCAGCAGGTTGCTCCCAGCCGCTCAGATTCACAACTGCAATGCAGAGGTATCTTAAAATAAAATTAACCCTTGGAAGCGAGGCCCCTTTCTGAGAGGATGCAGGAGAGCCTCCCCGACTGGCGCTGCACTCTTCCCTGCGTGGCTGGAACACACAGGCGGGCTTCAGAGCAAGGGCTGATTTGCCTTGGTGAGTAAAATTTTGCCAGTGCTGCCTGAGTGAGCCGGGTGTGGTGGACCTGAGCACTGCCAGGATGTAACCTGCTGGCAGCCTGCTCGTGGGTTACACCTGGATCAGCCCACAGTGGCTGGTGTTGCAGAGTCTGCTGCGGTGCCCTGTAGGAAAACCAAGGGTTGCTGTGACTTCCCCTAAGGTCTACTTAAAACAGAACCCCACCAAACCAGCATTCTTGCACCCTCAGCTTCCTGGGGAGTTTAAACTCACACCACAAGGTGCAGGTTTGTCCTGAGGATGCAGGCACCTTGCTTTGACTTCCTGCAGTGCAGCTTTTCTTCTTGAATCTCAGCTTGTCAAAGGAAAAAGAAAGCAATTTCAGCAGACACATCTGTGCAACTCAGGATTTACTTAAGCATCAAATAATATGAAATACTGATTCAGAGTTTAAGGCAAACACACTCTAGCCTTAAATCTATTCCTGGGCTATATAATATTGTCAGACCAAAATTTTAGATATGAGTTAAACTATCCCTTTACATTTTTCCCCTTGCTGGTAGCCAGCAGTGAATGTACTGGATTTTCAGATGTTTGCAGATTGAGGGGTTTCTGTAGCTTGGACTGGACCTGCAGTGACATCTCATGGTCCCCCACGAGGTGAGGTGCTGGCTGCTGAGTGGCACAGCCCCCCGACCCAAACCTCACCCCGATGCCCCGGGAACAGAGAACTGCTCAGCGCTGACCAGCACAAACCTCCCTGGGGACACACCTCCACCTGGGGTGGCTGAATGCCCCGGGGGAAAAAAAACCACACACCCTCCCCCTGCCACATCCCTTCACCTTCACTTGCGGCACCGGGGCAGACTTCAGAAATCATCATTTTAAGCATGAAGGTAAATTAGCCATGAAAATCAGATCATTGCACAGAGAGCCTGTGGGTGGGCTGTACTTGCCTGCAAAACTTGGTACTTTTAACTCGAAACAAGGAGAGGACTTAATGTGTCTCCTCCTGTGCTTATGTCTGTCTGGGATTCACATAGTGAGCAGGATGTTTTGCGCTTCGCCACTTCTTTTGTTGTGACTCTCAAACTGAAAACCAACACGGTTGCTGTTGGCATCTTAGCAGAGGAAATTAAATCCAACATTTCAGTGTTACCTAGGATTTCACACCCCTGCACATCATTGTATAATTTCACCACCTACTCATTCTTTTTCTTCACACACAAGTGCATTTAGAGAAAATACAATCTTTGAGCGAATACTTAGTCAGAGAAAGGTTGTAATCAGCTCAGATAGAAATCAGACAGCTTATTTGCTTGAAAAAAAGGGGAAAGGAGGAGAAAATGAAATGGAATAATTTCTTTCCATGAACTTAGGGCACCAAAAAATTGTATGGGAAAACTATAACAGAAGAAAAATAGTTGAAAAACTTAACAGGCAACAGTACTCCTGAGCTATTGCACTAAAAATAACATGAAAGTCAAAGATCTGATTCATTAGATGCCTTTTATGTTCATTAAAAAAGAATTTAAAAGTTACAACAAAAGACTCACAAACTGGATGTCCCCTGAACATCATCGATATATCAACACTTACCATCAGACAGGCAGCAACTGAGTCGTGCTGGGAGAACATGCACAATGCAGACACCTAAGATCAAAACCAGGAATTGAAAAGCTGCTCCATACTGTCTAATCCATCAAAATACTCAGTCCTAGGAAAGAAGACAAGTGTGGCACACTGCTGAGCACCTCAGGCACCAAGCTTAGGGAGTTCACGAGTCCATCCTCTCAGGCAACTTCCTCCAGCTCTTTTGCTGTAGGGGCAGCACAGGCAGCAGTTGCAGGCCAGTACCTCACTCTGCTGGGGGCTGCAGGCAGGTGGGCCTGGTGGGGACAAGGACAGTTCATAATTACATTATGCAGAAATGCAAACGCTGAGCTCCACCTCATACACCCCTCCAGGGAGACTGGATGCTTAACAAGAGCTTGACAAAGTTTAACATGATCACAAGTGTCAGGACTATCACCTATATTTCTTTTCCTTGACTATGTATAATTATTCTAACTTTCTCATAGACATTTTTGCCTTGGGGGTGCTGGTTGACGAGAAGTTTAACATGACCCCAGCAATGTGTGCCAATCATATCCTGGGCTTCATCCAACACAGTGTGGCCAGCAGCACGAGGAAGGAAATTCTGCCACTCTGCCCCACTCTGAGACCCCACCTGGAGTCCTGCATCCACCTCTGGGGCCCCCAACATGAGAAGGACATGGACCTGCTGGAACAACTACAGAGGAGGGCCATAAAGCTGCTCAGAGGGCTGGAGAACCTCTCCCATGAAGACAGGCTGAGAGAGTTGGGGCTGTTCAGCCTGGAGAAGAGAAGGCTCCAAAAAGACCTTAGAGCCCCTTCCAGTGCCTAAAGGGGGCTACAAGAGAGCTTGAGAGGGACTTTTGACATGGGCATGTAGTAATTAGAAAAGGGGGAATGGCTTCAAACTGACAGAGGGTAGGCTTACATTAAATATTAGGAAGAAATTCTTTACTGTGAGGGTGGTGAGGCACTGGCAGAGGTTGCCCAAAGAAGTGTGGATGTTCCATCCCTGGCAGTGTTCAAAGACAGGTTGGACAGAGCTCTGAGCAATCCAATCTAGTGGAACGTGTCCCTGCCCATGGAAGGGGAGACTAGACTAGATGAATACCAAGGACTCTTTCAACCCAAACCATTCTATGATTTATGGAGGTTTCACAGCCATTTAAAGCCTAAGACATCATGCAAATATAATGAGCAAACCTTTTCCAGTTCATTTCAAGTATGAAATAAGTCAGTCTTTCCTCTGGTTCTTCAGCACTTCTTGAGAGTAGGATAGTGTGGTCAGTCCTCTATTCCAATAATTTTTTTGGTCCATATTATTTTTACAGAAATAAGAGAAAGCCCATCTGGGGAGAAGGTCAGGAGCTGATGCAGGGCAGCCCTGCCCCAAGCCAGGATTCACTTCTGACTAACACTTCATGTGCCTGATTGCTATGTGCGTCTGAAGAGCCCCCATCGCAACCTCTTCCAGTGCTCCACAATCTTTCCTGTCACAAAGTTCTTCCCTGGTGACTAATCTAAATATTCTTTGGTTCAATGAGCCTATTATTTTCTTGTTCTAGTCACCATGAACATAAAAGACAGTGAAAAGATGAAAGGAATAAATTGCTCTCTTTGTGTCTCAATACTTGTATTTCCTTATGGTATTCTGTAGGCAAACCTACTCAAACTCATTTGATCTTCTTATATTTCTCATTCTCATAATACATACGTTCTCACGTTTTCTAGATATCTGTTAAATCTCATTGCTCTTCTCTGAACTGTTTTTTCCTAACAAGCATGACATACAAAACTAGACCTGCTATTTCAGCTGATGCCTCTCCAGAGCAGAACAGAATGAGATATTTTGTCATATGGGTGATACAGTCTTTATACCTCTCTATGTTTCTCTTCATTTTGCAGCACCACTGTGTTGTTAGAATGGGTCGCAAAATGAATGCCAGACAAGTTCCTGGCCTTTTTCAACTGCGTTGACATTTAATTCCCCTCTTTCTGTTTGCAAAATTTCCTGGTTCTAACCAATTTCCCAAGATGATTTTGAATCCTATTTCCACCCTTTAACATGCTTGCAACCTCACCTTTCTCAACATGAAACAATACTGTCTCTTTTTCCCTCCTATATATCCTGCTTGAAACAGATCACAAAGCAGTCACAAAACCTTGTGCAGATGTACCCTGGAATCCAACAATCTCTGTTTATGCTCTTTTTTCATTCTGAACCCATCAATACAAAAAGAAAAATACAAGTAATCTGATTATTTTTTTCCTAACAAACCATATTTTTACTGTAAGGGCTGGTAAGAAAACACAGAATAGTAAAACTTCAGGCCCTCTTTCTCACAGGGCCATGCACCTATGGCATGCTTGAAAAATGTGTGTGCTGTGAAAGTAATCTCTACATATATAGAGTTTTAAAACTGTTTTGCAATTATATTTGAGACAGTGCTGAGAAAATAGGAAGACCGGTCCAATGCTTTGAGAACAATTCTTTTCCTCTCCTACTTGGTCTTCATTTTTACATTAGGAGAAGCAGGATTTGAACCCCTGTTAGGAACAGCTCTATATTTCCGTCAATGAAAAGAAGCAGTTATTTCATGTTGTTAAGCAAAGTATTTCCTTTTCTTTCAGTTTCTAATTTAGATTATAAAACTCTGCTTACATCAGAGTCACACAGCTGGACAACACAGCGCTCTGGGACTGGATCCAGTGCACCAAAGCTGTTGATTCCTACTGTCCTAAAAACTGTTAAGGGGTGAATATGACATCCACAGGGATGAAGTTACTGCAAGCTTTGGTAAAGATGTAAAAGCAAAAAAAATGGTTGTCTAACACTTTGATTTCTCATTGAATTAAAGAGGGGAACTAAAACCAACGCAAAACATAAATACAAATTTAAATTAAAATTTGTCTTAGTTCAGGTCCTGTCCATTCATATGATGGCAAATAGAAGCCCACTTTAAGGCCATTTTCCCACCTTTACAATTAAAATTGCATTTTAAGCAATCAGCAAGCTGGGTTTAAGTTATGCAATAAGCTCACTCTGTTTAGCTACACTGGAATCACACCAGGGCTGGTTCTGCTCAGTCATACCAGGGTAAATACCACCTTTGCTCACACTTCATAAATTCTTCACTCTGTCAGAGGAAAGAGACAGACAACTGCCCAACTCTAAGGAGCTCCCCAGGGTCCAGCAAAGTATCTTGGACAACTAGGACCAGGAACTGTTCTGCCTTTATGGACCTCAATAGGAATGGAATGGTTCCTGGTGACTTAAAGGAGTTTATCCCAGACAGGACTATCTGTAAACATAATGATAACTCATAGAAGACCTCTTGTGCAAGAAAAAGGGGGAAAGGGCTCATATGGAGCAAAAGAGAAAATCAAAGAGAGCAGTAGAAATGTGCATCAAAAGGATTCAATACCTCAAAGCAAGTGAAAATCTTTGAAAAAGATCTTTCAGAGAGCTATAACAGGTGGAACAACAAAGCATTTTTGGTCACAGGAGATGCCTTGAATCCTAAATACGAAGTTCTCACAGTGACATGACTAGTTAGGATTCTGTGTAAAAATTCAACTTCTGACCACAGAGTTCCTTATGCCATTGCTAATTTCACTTAGACACAAATTAATATTTGGCAGCTCTGAAAATACTTTTGCTTTATGTGGTCTTGAAGTAATAAAGTTTGAAAGAGTGAAAAGTATGAAATTTGGTTCCTAGCAAAGAATCACAGATAAACTCTTTTAGACTCTGAAAATCACAATTTTATATTATTTCACTAAATGCTGTGTGTAAACAAGCCAGTTCATTATAGTCCCACAGATTATTTCCATAACTAGAAATAACTGGTGACCTGAAAAAAATCCACAGTCCATACAACTCAACACTGAACTGAGTTGCAATTGTCTTGTGATCGGAAGCAATGCTTCACATACAACACTGAAGCTGCTGATGAAATAAGTCAGTCCCTCCCCTGACTGGGGAGGAGGAGCATTTCCCCCTGCACTAAGAGTCCAGTGCTTCAGATGTACTGTTCTTCATCTGCTCCATTTATGAGTAATGACCACTTGCCCCCTTCCTCCTCAATGAAACCATTGCGTCTTGGCAGCCTGTCTGAAGCCAAGGAAGAGAGGGACACTTGGCTAGTCTGATCCCAAGGAGATGGTTTGGAAGAGTCCCTCCTCCTGTCATCCATTCCAATGTGAACACTGATTTGAGAAGGAGTGAGTGGCTTCATGCGGCCTTGAGCTTGTGCTTCATAACTTTCTGTGTCTGGCTTCTTGTAACTAAGAAGAGAAAGAGAAAAGATATTAACAACAAGAAGTCAATGTGTAGGAGCATCTGGCATTAGAACAAATCAGAAACTTTTGATACCCTAAATGTATTGAAGGGGTTGCTATAGAAAAAATAAATTATATATATTTAAATTAAGTCTCCTGTCTAATGGTTCACAAACAATTTAAAATGTGTGGTATCAAGAGTGTAATAGTCTCAAAAATCAGTTACACAATAATAATTTTTATTAGTACTTGAATTTCAAGCCTGCCAACTCTCTCAATCCAAGACAAGCACTGAAGGATAAGGGAGGATGATGGAGAAATGCAGAACACTCCTCAAGATGTTTCTGATCTGAGTTTTCAGTCATCCAAGACCACATACCACTGATGAAGCACTCTTCTGTTGCACTTAGGGACATGGTTCAGTGGTGGACTTGGTGGTGCCTGGTTAATGGTTGGACTTAATATCTTAAAGGTCTTTTCCAACCCAGATGATTCTATGATTCCATGCACTTCAGGCACAAGGTCACATGGCTAAGGGTATGCATCACACAGCATCAAGACATTTCAACAGTAAATAGAGGGACTCTCAAAGTGAGCTTCTTTAATAGAAAGAGTTTGCTGAATTATTAGAAGGTTCATAGAAGAAAATTGCAGGTGAATGGACTCAATGACACAAAAATCACTTTCTGATCCAACACATACTAAGTGAAATCCCAGCAATGGCAAGTATGTGTGGTCTTCTTCACATATATATATGCACTGTTGTGTTCTTTGCAACCTGAAGTTTTATTCACCTGATCTGAAGTTTCAAGAAAGATTATTGGCCTAAAGTGTATACTGTAATAGAGCTTCCATAAGTCTGAAGCCAAATATTTTAGGGGGTTCTCAATATCTACCCAAAATGGTGTGTGACAATGCAATCAGCACAAGTTCAATAGAAATGGAGAATTAAGGAATCCCTTTATAAAAATTTCTCATCCATTGGATAAATATACAGTGAAACCTTTTAGGATGAAACTCCTGTAGTGGTAGGGCTGATTCTGCAAGCAGACATGTATGTATGTCATTTGCACTTATATTGTGGTCTCACTGAGCATTTGCAGGATTAGAAACCTGATGTAGTAACAAATTTCCTGTATTAGTTTATACTATACTGTACTGTACTATACTGTAACATACAGAAGACCCCAGCTACAGTTAAAATATGTGAAGGTTCGGACCAGTTTAAGGCACCATAAAAAAGTCTTATTCTTGAAAGGCATTTGCTTTCTGTGCTGTTAAGAACAGGTTCACTGAAACTGCCAAAAAGGGCACACAAAAAATACAGCATTAAAATGAATAGAATTTGAAAGATCTTGTTGTAGATCAGAAAATGGTTTGCTTCCAAAAGAATAAAGAAAGATAGTTTATCTGCATCAAGGTGCAAAAGAATAAATACACTGCTTCCCCATTTCTCTCTGGCTAATTTAAATGGACAAAAATAAAAACCAAAGAGGTACAAATATTTTTTTTTTAAATCTATTGTTACATTATGGAGAATCATCTTTCAAACTAACTGTTCATTTGATATTCACAGCAAAACCTCCTGATGAATACTTTACTTGGTATTGAACTAGATCTCCACCACATGGGCCCAGGTGACATCCAGCTAACACTTTAAGCTGCTAATGAAAACATAGTGTATACTGTCTTAGTTCAGGTTAGTTCATAATAGTGACACCTGTCTCTTTTGGAGCCAAGGATTAGACAGAACAATCCCAAGCTAATGGACTTTCAGGTACTTCTAGATGTGGAAAGCCCGATGTAGTGTCTCATGTGAGTCCCAGCCTCAGTACTGCCTAAGCCCCCCAGGTGATAAACACAAGACAACTTGCCATTTCAGCTGCAGGGAAGACAGCAGGACAGACACAGAAGAAGCTGCCATTGCAGCTGATCCCATCCAAGGCTGAAGCACGAGGCCAACAGGCATGAACACACCTAGCAAAAAACCATACAGACATGAGCCAGAGCTGCTTGTCCCAGCATGGGCCTTTCACCCCTGCATATCACAGAACAGATCAGCAGTTCTGTTCTGACAAACACAACCTGCTGAGACCTCCATAAACACAACTAGATCAATATATGCATTTACTCACTTACTACTAAACATGTCCTTTCCATTGCAGGGGATGACCTTTGCACCAATACTGGTACAAGACTGCAGCCACAGGTTAAGGCTATATGTCCCTTCCTGATATTCTGCACATATGAAACACGACAGAAAGACAAGGCAATAGTACAGGAAAAGGAGGGAGAAGTTACTCATAAACAAAACAAGGAATACTTGATGTAAGTTTTAAGTAGGAATTTAGAGCACAAGAAAATGTGTGATTCAGCACCCAAAAGTAGGATGGTACATCTGGTTAGAGCTGGGTTTGAATACACAGAAACTAATCCCCAAGTAAGTACTGCTATATGAAGAGCATAGTTTTGATTTCATCTAGATTTATTCCTAAGAGGCAAGCAAAGAGAAAAAGAAATGTGAAAAAAAAAGAAGAAAAAATAATGTATTTAATTTACCCTCCTTCTACCAAGCTTTAAATAATTTAGGAACCTGTCTTTGGTTCCTTGAGCAGGGAATTGATCCTACAAGAGGCACCACAGAGATCAACTGTGCTGCTGTCTTTGACAAGCTGAGCTCTGGCAGCCACATACCTGCTGCGATGGGTATTCCAAGCATATTATAAATTAAGGCAAGAATCAGATTTATTCGTATTCTTCGAACTGTTCTCTTGGATAAGTGAATACTGGCAACTACATCCAGCAAATCATTCTGCAAGACAGAAGAGCACTGAGAGTTTTCCACATGCAGTCTTCAGAAAACTAAACCAAAATGAAGAGTTTCAGTGATAAAAGAGGACAGGCCAAAACTGTAGTGCTCACTCGGATAAGAACAACATCTGCAGCTTCAATGGCAACATCCGTGCCCGTTCCAATTGCAATTCCAACATCCGCCCTGGCTAGTGCAGGGGAATCGTTGACTCCATCACCAACCATTGCAACTTTCTTCTTTCCATTTTGGAGTTCCTGGACCTTTGCAACCTTGTGAGAAGGAAGAACCTCCGCAAAGACTTTCTTGATCCCAACCTATGTGCAAAGAAAGACACCCTGTTGGTGATGTGCTTCATGGAAGGGCCATTTGCTGTTCTAGGGGAAGGGCAAACAGGAATATCAACCAAACTGATTCTGGTGAAGGCAACACTTGCAAGCTACACAGAAAAACTGAAAAGCAACATGCCTTTGGCATAAGAAAAGGATTGATAACAGCACCCTCCTGCTGCAGAGATGCTGGCAAACCATACTCTGCCCTTAGCATCAT
This sequence comes from Cettia cetti, assembly GCA_013401135.1. Taxonomy (NCBI): domain Eukaryota; kingdom Metazoa; phylum Chordata; class Aves; order Passeriformes; family Sylviidae; genus Cettia; species Cettia cetti. The sequence continues at coordinate 21,253 of VZUI01048066.1, read as the reverse complement.
GTCCTGCGTGGCTTCTGGAGCTCCACTGCCCTAGCAATAAAGATTTGTCTTTTAAATACCTTCAGGGATGGTAACTCCACCACTTCCCTTGGTCCTGCTGGCCACACTGTTGCTGATCCAGGCCAGGATGCCATCGGCCTTCTTGGCCAACCTGGGCACGCTCTGGCTCATGTTCAGCCGCTGTTGACCAGCACCCCCAGGTCCTTTTCTGCCGAGCAGCTTTCCAGCCACTCTGCCCCCAGCATGTAGCACTGCCTGGGGTCATTGTGACTCAAGTGCAGGACCTGGCACTTCACCCTTTTGAACCTCACACAACTGGCCTCAGCCCATCAATCCAGCCTGTCCAGATCCCTCTGCAGAGCCTTCACACAGATAATGCAGCACAGAAACCATGCATGATCAAGCAGTTACAGCAGGGGAAACACAGAGACAACCACTATGTGCAGTTCTCAGGAAGATTATAAAAATAAAGCAGATGGCTGGCTAAATGCTTTCACCCATTCATACCATAACTTATGTGGAGTTGCTAGCAAAGGCTCTAGTGTTGTAGTCAAAAAACAGATAAGTGCATTAAATAGTGCTGGGATAATGCCTTTGCTTGACTGCCTCATGAGGCAGAAGCAGCTTTTCACCTAAGATAGAAGCTCTCTTTTAACCTTTTAAAAAGTAACATTTTATAATGTTTTTAAAACTGTTACCATTTCTTTCCATAGGAAAGTATGTTCCAAAAATTCAATGAAAATGTTGGTTGATCCAAATTAAGCGTTTTTATAATACTCATCTGTGTTCCTGGAACCATAAATTCAAGCTTGTTTCTGAAAGACTTTTTTCCCCTGACAAAGAAAGTTGGGTGGGAAAGCACTTTACCATAACTGAACACAAAAGCAAAAGAGTGAAACTCAATAGGAGGCGGATTAAAGCATCACACAGAGAAACAAAACAGACCTCACAGCACAGAACATGCATGCACCACAGTGCTGGCTTAGTCAGCTGTGTGGTGGGATACCTGAGGAAAGCAAAGTGGCACATGGTAAGATTAGAAGTAGACCAATGCAAAGGGAAAGAGGGAAATGAAGATATTTAGAGGGTGGAAACATAGCAAGGTAGAGTGGGAATCTGACTCTTCATTTATAGTGTGAGATTGGGAAAATGTCATATAAACCCAACCTCCTTTAGACTGCTATGCTTCTTAACAATAATTCCTATTATTATGTTGCCCTTTAAGATAATGACAAATCCACACCATGGATTCCCTAACTGTGACCAGGACTGGACCTTCAAGGAGCTTTCCCTCATCACTAACCAAACAGGTCTCTGCCTTTCAGCGAAGGGAAACTGGAGGCTTCAGTTCAGCAACCAATTACTGCAAGAAACTTCATTACTCTGGAGACGTACTGACTGCATGTCTTCAGTGGGATCTTAATGCAGCCACTGGCCTCTACTGTGCCGTAGGACTTGACCTGATTTTCAGTCCAGCTAAAGAAAAATTTGTCTTCATTTAATGTATCCAGGGAAACCATAGTTCCAGGGAAACTGATGCTCCTGCTTTAAATTCATCAGGACAAACAGGAGTTTTAGAACCTCATCATGTAGCTTTTTGAAACAGAGAAGCAGATACCTGAGTAGCAATGGCTTTTGCAGTTTTCCTGTTGTCCCCTGTTAGGAGCACCACATCTATTCCCATGCTCTGCAGTGTGTGCACAGCAAGGGCTGCCTCTTGCTTGACAATGTCTGCTATTGCGATCATTCCACACAACACACCTGCTCAAATAAAAACATCCTCTGTCAGAGAGGGCTGTGGGAGGCAAAGTGGAAGCAAGAGAACAGAGCACTGTGGCAGCTTGTGAAGTAACACATTATGAGGAATACTGACACTCATGTCTGCAGCTTTCTCACTTATGGTCTCTTCTTTTTATCATTCGCCTGTTTCAGATCAAACAATAAACACCTTGGATATCTAGGGATCAGGAAGACGAGGAGGACAGTAGCTTTTAAACATGCCTGACCTCTATGTTTTATGGAATGGGCAAATAGGATAGTGAGTCAGAGAAACTGTTGGTGTTTGTGCTCAGGTCAGATGTTGAAGCCACTCCTCCAAGAGGAAGCAAATAGAGTCTGGTTTTATGTCCTCTAGTCTTTCAGGGTTGGATCTCTACTAGAATTAATTACTTTAATTGAGAAGTCTTGCATCTGCCTTCCAGTACATTGGCTCAAAGGTGCATCCACACTTCCTTCACAGGCAAATGCCTTTCAAAATTGCTCTCTAGGAGCACCAAGAATATTTCTTCAGTAAATGAATTACTGGCCTCATTTCAAGATCACAGGTGTGCTAGCAATCTATCACCATTGCAATAATTTCTCATATCAAGGTATGGTCTGGGATCTCTTTCTGCATGGCACAGAACAGAACCCCACTGGCAAAACTCATTTAGTCTAATCTATTATACTTGACTGCTCTAATAAGTCACCATGTTTATTCACTGCATGTTTTGAAACCAGTGATGTGATAGGTTGCTCCATGAGCCTTCACTGATGTAGATTAAGGATTGGACATGGCACTGTATTGGCACTGCTTGTTTGAACCATGATCCTAGACAAGAGGGGGGTCAGAAATTAAGTCTTAAATTAAAAACTGCACAGTAAAACCTTATAAACACTGTTCTGTGGTACAACCTTCTTTTAAGAACACCTTGATACTTCACAGTTCACAAGCAGTTCTGCACTAAAAGATTAGTAGTTTCTTGACACTAAGCCAGTGATCAACTGCTTCAGATTGTTTTCATTTGTTCTGCAGTAGGATTGACTCATATTTGTTAAGTCACTCTAAGGAAGAAGAGTTACCATCTATAGCCACTAGTATGGCAGTCTGTCCTTTCATTTCATGGTTTGTCATTGCATCATTTACATCATTTGTAATACTCAAGCCATTGCGTCGCATCCACTCACGATTTCCGATCAACACCGAGTATTTCTGAGAAGCTGATGGACCTTTGTGCACAGACAAAAAGATAAATGAGCATCTCAAAAGCAGTGAGCAGCTACCCAAGCAGAGATGTTTGAGAAAGACAAGTTAGGCGGAGGCACTGCCTGAAGACAGCCTCATAGAGGTTTCCTGTTTCAAGACTCAAACTGTGCCTGTTTACACACAGAACTGCATCAGGACTTAATGGAAGTACTTGCTGCTGTTTGCCTCTGTCAGCTGGCATTGTTTCACTGAATAAGCGCAGAATGCACATTTAGTAAATGCCATCCTGCTTTGTTCTCATAACTAATGACTTTCAAATATAAAGGCTATTTCTGACAAGAAAGAAACAGTGTAGTTCTAACAAACAATGCACCTCATTATGAATTCAATCTAGCTTCACAGGAACCATATAAGCAGGTGAGAAAATATTACATTAGCACCATTCACAAATGGCACGGTTCTGATGATTGAAGTTCTCAATCTATTTATTTCTTCTAATAGCTTTCTCAAAAAGGTCAAGAATACCACAGCCTTCTGAAGAGAACTTATGAGCTCGTTAAGGAAGGCTTTAAATACCTTCTCTTTCTCTCCTACACTACAAAATACCAAGGTGGCTTCAATAGAGTCTGAAACAAACCTGAATGTATTTGCCTTATCAAAAACATCAGGCACTAAAATCAGTTTTCAGATATAGCACACTTTGTTTTACATCTGCTGAATATGTTTGGGTTTGGGGTTTTTTTGTTTTTAATTAAGAGCCTTGAGAGGTATATGAACAGGAAGCAAAAGATCCAAGTTAATGTGGAACTAAAGGGTAGGATATAAAAAGTTGCAGTAAGATAATATATGTTAAAGGTAACTACTCTAAATGGGAAGATAATGCTAAATGGCCAACTTTGCTGTCTGCTGGACCATTCTTCTGTCCAAAAGAAACATTTCTGGGTATACCTTTTTGTCTATGTATTGTATGTATGGAATTTTCAAGTACCCATCACCGTACCTAATTCTCATTTAAGCTTCTGAATTACAGAGACAGATCAAGAGTTGTGGGGAAAGCTTCAATTTTTGTTAAGGTACATTTTTTTCCCTCCTGTTCTTTGCCTTCTTCTGCCCCATTCCCACTATTCTCTTGTACATAGCTGGTAGGTGGTTGGTGCTGTTGATTCCTTCTCCCTCATGCTGCAGCTGGCACAGGGGTAGATAATTACTTACCCTCTGATTCCAAGAGCATGATTACTGCATTATCTCCCAGAGGAGCACTGCTGTCCCCACTCCTCTTAGCATCCAGCTTATTGTGCCCTTCCTCAGCTCTGCCAAGGATGGCCTCAACTCCTCCGACCTTGCAGCTGATACCACAGCCTGGAATTGCCTGGAAGTCGGTGCAGTATCCCAGGCTCTCAGTGCCAAGCTCCTGAAGAGGTAACCAGAGGTGATCATCAATCTGTGCTGCCCATGTGGGGTACAAATATTAGATAACTCTTGCCAGAAAAGAGGCCTCACTCCTCCTCTTGGCAATGACTGACCAACTGAAAACTAGCCAGGAGTATCAGTAGTACAGAACTAAAAATAAGGATGCTCTGTTGTGCTGTGGCTTAGACTTCTAGAAAGGGGCAGCCAAACAGATCACAGCCAGGTCTCAGCCCTAACACAAGAAAGCCACAAGGAACCATAGAAAAACTACTTTTTCTGGTAATTCAAGGATGAAAAAATTAGGTTGGTGGTTCATTACTTCAGCCAAGGAGAAACAAAAGCAACAAAAGAGAAATGTTACAACATTAAGCCATTCATCTTCTAAAAGATGCAACTTCTAATTAACCTCATAGACAATTGGCTGTGGTGGATCAGACCTTTTGTATATATATATGAGAGTACAGTGAAAAACTGTATCTAATTCCTGGAGGGATCTGTCTGGATGTTAGGGAAACTGGGTTTTTCTGTTGAGTTAGGGAGAGTAGTCAGTGAGTACCTTCAAGATGAGATAAAGGGATTATCAGGACCCTAGGAGTTACAAAAATAATGGAGAAAATAATTTGTAAACAAGTTATTCTGGGTTGTCTCTGGAAGTTGGAACTATATGTATTTTTCAGTGATCTTAAAATACAGGGATGGCAATGCAGGTGGTAAGAACATCAGCCAACAGCATAACATTACAATTCATATAAGCCATGATCCAGTAATAACTGATGCATGGGATGACTACAGAACTGTCTGGGTACTAAAACAAATTTTAAATAAAGAATGTAAAATAAAGGCAATTGCTTTGTTGCTTATATTCTCTTTTTCCTTCTAAATTAATACTTTTACTTCTAAATTTTATCACTGAAAGATCTAGCATATTTGATATATTTTTAAAATTATTTTTCCCTAAATCAATTAATGATTTTTCTCAGCAGACATAAATTGTTTTTTTACATAGGCTTCCTATTTTCACTGTGACTTGTGTTTTACTACTTTCTGAAGCTTGAGGAACACATGAAATATTTAAATGACCTCTGAGGATATGTAAAACTTGCAAAGACTTGAGTAATCTATTAATTAATTTGTGAAAATCACAAATATTACAGTTTAATATTCAAGCTATAAGCCCTCTTTCCTAATTTATTCAAATGAGCAGTGACTAATAGAAGTTACTATAGTCAGGTAATATGAAATGTCATCACACACATTTGCTTCATGATGTTATTTTAAGTATATGTATTCATCCTCCACATATTCCTTATTTTCTCATCAGCTCAAGATAAATTTAGCAGGATCTCCCTTCTGGACTCCACATTGCTACCAGAAAAGTACAGCTTAGAATTCACTGTCTGGTAGTGTCCAGACCAAGATGCCCAACCATGCAATCTCCCAGCTTTCCAGCCTGTTACTGTATAGGTAGGTCTTTTCCTCTGGGAGCTGATCATTTTATACAACATTGCTGCCTTTTCACAGCCCTGGATGAAACAGGAAGCTAAGTACCTCTTTGCAGTATTTAGTGACGGCCATTCCTAAAGGATGCTCACTGCTGGCTTCTGCTGTACCAACAACAGCCAGTACCTTCTTCAGGGGGAACACAGCTGTGTCTCCCATCAAAAGCACCCTCATGACTTTAGGAGCTCCATAAGTGATGGTCCCAGTTTTATCAAACATCACAGTCTTGATCTGAAAGAAAAAAACAAAGCTACTGCCTAAGCCCTGCAAGCGCAGGGATGCTTGTATGTTTATGGCACATAAATACAGTCAAGACTTTAATAAACAGTTGACTATATCCACACAAAGACAGAAAAAATCCTCAGAAGCAGGGATTCCTATAGGTACCTTGAACTATCTGTACAGCAGGTCTCCTTATTCTTTCTTATTCATTCCTCATAAAACTACAAGATCATCTTGTGCCCGTATCAGGATCTCAGACAACAGTGTAACTGTAGGACTGAGATGCATGCACAAAAGACAGTACATGCATTCACATGCAGGATTCATGTAATGGCACCTTAATCACTTTTACCACAAGATATGTGATGCAAAAAGGGCTTTTTCAAATGCAGTTCTAAACAATTAACAATAACACTGAGGAAAGAGGACTCAGGCAGTGGTTTGGTGATAGAGAAGATGTAAAGAGTGCAAGAAGTTCAAGAAACAACAACCTAAGCAAAATTGATGTCAGGCTATTCACCAAACTCAGCCATCACTTGTCAGCCAGGTCAATGGGTCTTGAGGAATCAGAAATGTAGCAAAACCACAGCCCCACATATACTGGAACCCAAAGATAAAGTCAATTCTAATCCTGAAAATAAACACAGCAGAGAGAAACACAAACCCCAGAAACTTAGCAAAGTCCGCATTTCTTCCATATCCACCTATTCCAACACACCAACCTTGCAGAATCCAACAGAAACCTAATTTTCAAAACCCTGACCACAACCTTGCTTGGATCCAAAAGGTAAAAAATTCTAGCATTAATTAGCAGGGGTTTTTTTTATTTATTCCCCCAAAATGGGAAAACTTCTGGTCAAGTAAGAACAAGAATTATCAGTCTCATTAACTTGCTGTTACCATCCTCCTCCCTTTAAATGTTCTGCATATGTCTAATACAGCCTATCACAGCATGGTTTTGATTAATTTTCTTTTCAGCAGCTGTGGACATGTCAAACCTCTTTCTCCTTTAACCTCTTCCTCCTCCTTGCATAATTTTTGTGTCTTTGAAGGTTTTTTCTGCCTCCCTTCTAGCTTTCTTGTCTATACACTAAACCAACATCAAATAATTCTTTTCTTTTCTTCCCCTGCATTCTACATTTTAAACTACTGATCATGAACAATATGCATTTCACAACAGCTCTCAGAAGAAAGGAAAAAACCCCAGTGGATTATTGGGCTCTTTTGCAGAAGAGGTAAACAGAGTGCAAAATCAAAGACCTCTGAGGCCATGAAAAGGATTAGCAACTTCAGTCATGAGATTGTAGGATATGTTGGCTCTCAACACTCTGCTGTTACTACTTTGAAGAAAGTCTGATTTGTCTTCTTAACCTTAAAGAACAGCAATCAATTAGAGAGAAAAAAAAAAGGAACAACTTTCCACAGTCTTTCTTTGGACCTTTCTTTGGATTTCCTGAGGAATTATATTTCCTGTAGCAATAGCTGGGTAAGTTACAAAAGTACAGAATGAACTATTAACCTGATGTGCCATTTCCAGGGGTTTTCCACCTTTGATGAGAATACCATTCTGCGCAGCCACTCCTGTGCCCACCATTACAGCTGTGGGGGTAGCCAGGCCTAAAGAGCAAGGGCATGCAATGCTCAGCACAGTGATTGAGGTTTGAAATGCAAACCTCAATATTATTTCAGCTTTTGAAATGTTTTTGCTCTGATTCTGCAAGAAGAGGGAAGAGAATGGGAAAAAATAAAGATATGTAAGATTGCCGACAGCAGATAACATACAATCAATTACAGTCACTTCAGAAAACACATTTCTCTGGAAAACTTCAGTACAGGAAATCAATCTATTATTGTTATTGTAATACTAAAGAAAGGCCAATGTAATGAATTGTTTACACAGTATTTTCTGGGTTTTTTGCTGCTCAAGCATATAAAAATGCTTTTCTCTGCCCCGACCCTCCCAGGTGTCAACATAACTTGGAATTTCCTTTAAAGCTTAGCAAAGGAGAACACTATTTCCAGATACACAGATCCCTCCAGTTGCTAAGCATAGCAAATACACATCCTGAAGACAACAAATGCTCAGCTTCTTTCTCAAGCCAAAACCACTATCTACCATCAGAAACAGGAATGCCCACAAAAATTTCAGACATAACAGGAATGGCTCAGCTGCTTGCAATGCAGCTGTAGATCATGTTGAGTCCAGAAATGCTGTCAACAATTTCCATTTGTAAGAACCCCATGCAGAACTAAGGGGTAAAGGTGAAGATGTATTTATACCTGCAGAGAGATTTTTAAATAGCATAATTATCTGCTCTGTGTAGAAAATACCATGTTTTACAGAAGTATTCACAGAATATTCTGAGTTGGAAAGGACTCACTAGGATCATCAAGTCCAACTCTTAAAGTAAAAGGTCCATAGAAAGATTGAACCCACAACCTTGGTGTTCTTATCTAACCAACTGAGCTCCTCTCAGGGTGATTATAACATCAATCTCTATATAGGAAAAGTATGTTAATTACATTAGAAGACACCCTAATACAGAAATCCAGTTATAATAATAGTAAAACTACTTACAGGAAAATATTTTTTAATAATATCAAAATTTACAAAACCAATTGTGATCCATACTATCAATGTCACAGTTGAAACGATGATGATAAATGGAACAAAGTAGCCACTAAATTTATCTGCCAGTTGCTGGATGGGTGCCTATAAAAAATAAACCCAGTTATTTGCATGTTCATGATGAAAACACATAAATATGCAGAGATCATGAAAATACACAATAGTTCTGGAAAAACACACTTTGTTGAACTGTGTAAGTATCAAAACATAGAATCTTTTTATTATTCAATCATAATCTGTGAATAAGGTTTTCTTCTCCATTATTTTTACCTTTGACATTTGAGCTTCTTCCACCAATTTCACAATCTGTGCCAGAGTGGTATCACTACCAACATGAGTTGCATTAACAAGAAGTGAGCCATGTGCATTTATAGAACCAGCAATCACCGTGCTCCCAGGCTTTTTAATGACTGGCATAGGTTCCCCTGGAAAGTAAAGGTAAGAATAAATGAGCCAATACCCCTTACAGCATAATCCATTAGCACACAGCTCATTCTATGCTAGCAGAATCAGTATGCTAAGCAATAATGACCAGAAATTACATACTGTGTATCTCTGTCTGGTGAAGACATGGATAAATTGTGTCATAATTTTACAAAACTTTTTTTAGGATTAATTTCAAAGCAAATGCTGTTTCCTTGGTTGTAACTTTTCAGTATACCATTCCTCAAAAGAGATTTGCAAGGAGCAAATTGGTTGGAAAAGATACTTCTAGGTATTTCTCCATTAACATCTTGCATAGCAACGGGAGTTTGAGAAATCTGTCTTTATCTCCACAACCCTCAGTTTTCAAAGACCAGAAAGTTTTTTTTTTCCTGTGGAAAAGCTCCTGTTCTCCTACTAGCTCTGCAATACTAGCTCTAGAACATCTTTATTTTCTCTATTTTTAGTGCTAGTGATAACAACTGGTTCCCTGAAGCTAAAGGTATCCCCGTTCCCAAGTAACGTAAAAACAGAATTGGAACAAGTAATCCAATGCCAATGGATTTATATCCTTTACTTTATTTATAAGAATTGTACAATGCATTGAATCCTTATTATATTTACAAATGAAATGAAAATTTCAGAAGATGTAAATAATAAACATCAAATTTGGAGGCTTTCTTTCCTCCTCCTTGCTCTTTGAGAGAGCCCTGTCATACAAACTCCAGCATCTCATCAATATTCCCACATCATCCTTTAGAACTTATTTCTGAGAAGGTACCATCTCTACAAATACATTCTAGGGGAAACTCCAACTAGATTGCTGGAATAATGACAATACTGTTATGACTCTACCCATCCCATCAGTAGGCTAGTAAGTGGCCAAACTGAGAGGAAAACCTTCAGTTTCTTGGGTGTGCACAGATGCAGGATTTGAATTCAAGCTCACAAAGTCACAGCATTCATTAAGGTGCAGGGCTATTCAGACAGCAGTGTTAGGGTTGGGTCTGCTTTCTTTACTTATAATAAAGAGTTCCAGAGGATTTCACTTCTTTGTGTAAGATAAAGGAAGTTACCAGTAATGAGAGATTCATCTGCCATAGAACTGCCTTCAATGACCTTGCCATCCACTGGGAACTTTCCACCAGGAACAACTTTTATAATATCACCCCTTTGAACCAGCTCAACAGGTACTTGCTCCTCTCTGCAAAAGACACAAGTAGAGCAGGCAGGTTACTTATGCCATCAGCTTTCAGGTTAACTGGATCAAGCCTAATCTGTGACCCAGGCAGGCTGAAGGGATTTTGATTCATAAATACATGCCTGACAATAGAGTGGCCAGGTCCAAGAGTCACCACAGTGGCTTCTGTGGCTTGAAGAGACATAAGCTTAGCAAGAGCTTCTGAGGTCTTACCCTAAGAAACAGAGATTAATGTTTAAGATACATTGAGATATAGAAATCCTGATGTGTACTTAACACAACTCTAAACAACCTTTCATATTATAGATTGCACCAGAAACAGCTGACTCAAAATTCCTCTGAATAGTTTATTCCACTCCTCTCCTAAACACACAGTATTTATGTGAAGATGAGTTACCTTAGCTATGTGTTCCAGCCATCTGCCAAGCGCAATGAACACAAACAACATCGGAGGAGTGTCAAAGAAAGTGACAGGGCTTTTCTCTGCCTTTTCAATGATTGCTACTATCAAGATCACACAGGAATACAGATAAGCAATTGTCGTGGCCAATACAATAAGCACATCCATGTTGGCTGTCTTGTGCCTCAGTGACTTGTAAGCTTGTAGGTAAAAATGCCATCCACCAAGGAACTGTTGGTGTAAGCAGGGACAGACTAGTATTAAGATCAGCAACCACAGAGTACATAATACTGCCTATAGCAGAGCTAAAACCATCTAGTACATAAGGGAAGGCATTGCTGACCCAAGCAAATTTGATACTGATATAACATCAGGTATATTAGGAGACTGACTCCATTGACGTCCTCTCATTTGCACTTCCATGTTCTTGAAACCAGCAAATATCCTTTTCCTCAGCAATGCAAAGTAAATGAGACATAGAAAATGAAAGGATATACCTACAGCTACTCAATTAGTTTGCAAATGATCAGGTATCTCTTTATTTTAATATTACCTTCTCCACTTGGAAACTATCTGATGCAACTTTGGCAGGAGTAAGAGCTATGAGCAAATACAGACTGGATAACTTGCAGAAAAGTGCCTCTTTGTTCTGCATAGGTGGTACAGACAAGAGGGCAGGCCTAACCCACTAAATTTTTCCATTAGCCTATCTTTATCACATCAGATTACATAAATGGGAGATGAATAGAAAGCAAACCTCTCGGATGTAGTATGGACATACCTGAACAAAAGTGCACAGGATAAAGAAGAGAAGATTCAAAATAGATAACCCAGGAATGAGGTTCTGTTCCAGCACCTTAGATCCATGGTCTTCACCATTGGGTATTTGCATATAAATCATTATGACTACAACAGGGATACCAAATGCTAGGCTGTACAAGAAAGATTTCTTCCACCTGAAAAAGAAAAACTGTAAATCCATGGGTTTTTTACACCCCACTCAGGCCCAACTGTGCTGGTAGTGCAGGACTGGGGTTCTTAGCACTATACTAACACAGCTTTGGGATATTTGCAAAGATCCAGTCTTTTGGGACAGCTTCGGTGTCTGCAATATGCTTAACTATATAGACTTCTAGCAGTTAAAAACTAAAACTAATGAAAGTAAAAAAAGTACTTGAACCAAATGGCGAATGGTAAAATTAAATATGTTTTATACAAGAATAATCTAATTAACTGGGAAGAGTGCTGGGGGAGCTGGAGTTACAAGATATGATCTAGACATGTTCATTAGTGAGAGAGAAAAGAAGTACTTACTGCTGTATTTCCTTTTTATGATCCAGGTTATGTGCATTTGGAGCTCTTTTAGCCACAGAGGCATGAAAGCCAATTTCCTTTTTATTGGAAGGGAAGGAAAGATAAGTTGGTTTTGATGAAGCTAACCATATTACACACGACACATTTAAATGACACTACTTTTAGAAGAAATGTCAGAAAAGGACATTTGTTCCATGTTTAATAAATTTCAATCCCTTACTTATTTTTAGATTCTGCCAAAATGAGAGGCTATTTCAGTCATTACTCAAAATTTGGACTGCAAAGGACTTCTGGTACCTATATATGAACAGTGTATAGATGCAGTAAGTGTCCAAGTTCCTAGGCATGGGGAGCTTCCACTGACAGGTGGAATTCTACTGTACTCCTCCTAAAAGAAAAACTTTTACCTCCATTGGAATAATCAGGAGATATGGGACTTATCACAAAGGAAGTTAAAATGCACAAGCCACTAGGAGCCAGACAACCTGGTGAGCAAGTCCCTAGCACTACAGTTTAATAAATACACCTGAAGTGTATTAAATTAAATTAAATTAAATTAAAGTGCCTAAATTTAGTTTAAACCCATAGGACAACAATCTGCAAGGCAAAGCATCCCAGAAACAAATATGAGCAAAAATCCAGCTTTGAGTGACACTTGGGTGAGTTACTGCAGTAGAACCATGCCTCCTGCCCAAACACCCTAAAAACACAAAGCACGCTTCCAAGAACACACTTACACTTCCTACCTGCATCACGAAATGCTTCTGTGGCAAAGTATGCTTTAGAGAACCACTCTGACAGCCTGAACAGTCCGCTAGTTAACATGTTAATAACTGCTGCTGCATAAATTCTGTGGTCTAGCAGCTCTTTTCTGAGTAAATACTCTAGAGCATGGAAGGAAAACAGTCTCTGCTGTCCTCCTGATTACTCACTGCATGCACCTCATACAGTATGATCTCTTCCCTTCTGGTGGGACAAAAAATAGAAAAAAGTTTTGTCCACATCTGGGCCGTGATAACAGTAGATTTTATGATCTGTATGGTTACCGGTAAACCAGGATTTTTTCATTTAATATCTGGCTGTGTCACAAGCTGTTTCCATTCAAAAAGATGTGGGAATAGATGCAAGTGTTTGCAGAGATATGTAATACTTGTGGCATGAGCTGTGGCAAAAGTTCTTTTACAGCCTTTGTCACTGTCAAGAGAAAGAAGTATTTTTTTCTGAATTAGCAACACTCCACTTGAATGACTGTGATCTACACACAGAATCCCAAGAAATGAATATATGACACTCTTGCCAGATATAGATAAGAAAGGTTAATTTTGTAGTTTTTAGTGTGTGTTTTTAGAGTAACAGCCTATGCATTCCTGTGGAGCACAGCAGCCTCCCCAAAAGAGCAAAAAACATAGCGATAACTATGGCATCTACAAAATCAGTGAAACCTCTCAAATACCAGCTGCTTTATTTCCTTCTAAATTTCACCATGTAATTGTCCATACATAAAAAATTTCCAAAGCCTACCTTGATTACTTTTATAATGTCTCGAGGTCCAATAATTTCAGGATCGAACTGGATGTGAGCTTTGCTAGTCGCCAGTGCAACTGAGGCAGAGAATACGCCATTTGTTCTCATGAGTTTGGATTCAATATTGTGAACACAAGAAGCACAAGTCATCCCTGTAATCTAAAGATAAGACAATTTTGGGTAGTTAGCAATCCCCCACATTGGCCCAGTATTTGTAGGTGGACTTGAGACAAGGTCTCAGCATAAAGGTTTTGTAGGGCTGCCTTAAATGATACAAAGCTGAGAACACAACTATTCACTTTTATTACAAAATTGTGCAGACAGCAGATATAGTCACAGCCATGTGTTTGCACCATGGCACTCAGACATGCTGTTAGCTGTAAAAGCATAACTAATATGGTTCTATCAACACCTATATTAACATTGCCAAAGCCAAACTCTGCATGTGTAACTTCATCTCTTAAACTTTCCTGTGGTTTCAATAAGGCAGGTTACCACTTTAGGATCTATTAATACAGCAGCAGACTGTTGTCCTCTGTCTTGCAGTAAGTATCTGTCACAGAATAAAAATTAGTATTTGAGGAATCCATCCTTCTTGTGAGCAATTTACTAATTTTACTGATTTTACCCAAAGTTCCTAGACCTCTATGCAAAGCCCTTAACGTTAGCAATACATATTTCTTGACACATTCTCAGTTACTAAAAGTTTGTACTGAAGTGCCTTAATGGAAAACTTCTGTTTCATTTCTGTTTGCTAAGAAAAGTCTAATTGTACATAGAACTGTCATTTTTTTTATTTCAGTGCTTTTGGATAGGTTCTTCTAAGACAAGTTGATTTTGTCTTTTCAGCAATTATGAAAAAAATAATGTCACAAGCCGGAACTGAACTGCTGAAGCCACAACTGCCCAAGCAAAGCTATTTGCAAGAAAATGAGTTTTTCAGACCTGACTTTTCCAAAACAAACATAGAATTTCAAATACACATGACTTACAAGAAGCTCCACTTGCCCTTCTGTTTCTGCATTATTTTCCATGATGGTAGCTTCAAAACCCAAATTCTGGATCAGCTGTGCTATTTCAAGAGGCTGTATGAGTTCTGGCTTGTATTTTATTTCTGCTTTACCTGCCATCAGTGCTACCAACACTGAAATAATTCCTGCAGTGACAATAACAAAAATATTAGATAATGTAGCTCCTTTGAGGGAAAGAAAAATAAAATATTACAAGTGACTGTCAGTGGGGATTGTAACAACTCAGAGATATAAGCCTAATGATTTCTCTCTGCCTCCTTCTAGTGTTGCTCCCTAGTCACAACAGCAAAGTTTTTACAGAGACTCAGCCACACTGACTTTCCCTTTAGCAATGAGAGGAATTGCAAGATTTACACATGGAAGGAGGTGAATTTTGCTTTGATCTAATGAGACAAAAAGGATGTTTGGAAGCAATCTTTACATCCACTGCTGCAAGATCTATCCTAGACTCATGTAGTTTGGGATGAGCCCCACAGCACAATGCTAGACCTTTTTATTTTCCTGTTCTCCACCCTTCCTTATTTTTATAATAAATAAAAAGTCCACAGAAATCTACATTTAGAATTAAAAATCAAAACAGAAAAATCACAAGGCAAAAAAAACCCCTGTTTCGAAGAGCTAATGTTTTTTGATTTCTAAATCAAGGCCGCGAGACCACCACTGGGAGACTGGGGAGAGAGAAATCAATAAGGAAAACCTCCCAAAGGCATGCTGACACAAATGAAATCAGACATTGCTAAGGCTCATCTGTTAATCTTCTACATGGCCAGATGAAAGGCAGCCCCCAGCCTGCAGACTTCTAGACCAGTAAACACCACTGTACCTAAGCTTACCCCGGCAGTGGGGCCATACATTTGTTTGCACCTGCTTGTGCAAATATGCCCAACCTCTCTGGGCTCTGGAGGAGATGGATTGCTTTGTAAACCAACAAGGCCCTGAAAATTAAACGACAACTATTTCTCTGTTCTTGTCTTCAGACTTATTTGAATTTTTTATCAATCAATTTTATTACAACCTGTCACAAGTATGTTCATCATGTTTGTCCACTAATGCAATAGTATAGCTAAACAGTGACATAGTTACATTAGGACTAAGGAAGAACATTAAGTCTGTTTAACTACCAGATGTTCAATGACAACCTCTTCCATTAATCTCACAGAATATCTTTTCCATCCTATCATCCCTTATTATTAGACTCATTAATTAAATTTATTACCATCTTCTTTCTGCAAATTTCTTTCAATGGTAGACACACACGACGCACAGGTCATGCCTGTGATTTGTAAAACACACTTTTCTTCTGTGGCTCCACTGAGCTGGTTTGACCCACCAGGGTGAGGACTCTCTGGAAGGGCATCCAAGGCACCACCTTCATGAGGAGGCTCTGGAGCTCGAGGCTGCACAGCAGCTTTGCTGGCATCAGGCTGACACCTGCGTTCTCCAGTGGTGGTATCTTGAATAAATGCACAATACATTGAATTATTTATAGTGTGACTGGATGATGCAAAAGTACAAGCAAGCCACGTTTATCAACCACACAAACCCTCACAGTTGTTTAGAAGGTGACAAAATAACTTTGGTTGCTATATGGAAATAACATTGGTTGTTACTATTCTTATAAAAATACATATTCACCAGTACCACTTGCATGACCATCTAACTCTACAGAACTACCTTTCCACATTCAGATGGTAAATGATTCCCTCCAATTTCAATGCCTAGAGCTGTCAGCTACCTCCACTTGATAAAGATATATTGGTATCTAGAGGGTCCTTATCCAGCACAGAGAATGTAGTCCAGACATACCCATTCTGTCATTGTTGCCATCTACGCAGGACTCATATCACTTCATCTCAAACAAGGAAAACAACAAGTTTCTCAACAGGTTTCTCTTTATGGCACAGTATTCACACTGCAAGTACTGCAAAATGAGTATTGGAAGCACCCTGGAGACCTGAACACAAACAAGCCTCTTGAAAACATTTTTATTCTTTGCCAGATACTGAACAGGCATGCAATCGCTCCAGCTGTGTTCACAAACTACCTCCCTTGGGCAGAGGTTTGTGTAAAAGAGCAGGAGTTGCTTCTGAACATGTTAAACACAGGGGGTCCTGCCTTTTCCAGATGGAGTGGAAGGTCTCCTACCAACAAATTATAAGCCAAACAAATTATAATTAAACACCACATACAGGCCCCTCTTCATTTGTAGTAGTACCACAGATTTAGAGGGATTGGACCCATGAGAGAAGGGAATAGGATGTGGGTTTTGTGACTAAACTACTTAATTTCAGGTAAGCTACATCAGTATTTCAAAGCAAATATGTTTAGGTAAAGCAGGTAAAAATTGCCACATTTAAGAGAGGAGATTGTGCACCAGAACAACTTTTTAAACATTGAGCACATGTACAGAACGTAAACACTGCTGCAGCTGACATGTAAGAGCTGTTCCCACCAAAGAGTACCTGCATTTTGCCACTTACCTTGCTTAAAGAAAGGTTTAGTAAAGTAAGACAGGTAAAAATGCTCAAGAAATAAAGGTCAAAGGCTAAAGACACTAAAAAGAGGGTTTAGCTAGATAAAAAGTTGTTTTAAATGAAAGATACTTCATTAAGTTTGTAGGTTTTAGTATTCTGGAACATAAATGCAAACATTTGGTTTGATAGATCTATTTACAGCAGCCTTTAGGCATAGGAGGAAACCTATTTCAGTGGGTAAGGGGATGAGCTATTTGAAAGGCTTTGTACCTCAAACCTTTCGGCTTCATGATGTAACTCAGCTTTTACACCCACTGTTGCAATTATTAAGGGCTGAAAGAAGTTGCTTTACAGCTGAAGCCTCTCACCCTTGCTAAATGAGGTCAGATTAGGCCAGGCATTCAGAAGAGACAATGTCAATGTCATGCTCTAAGAGCTTCTCTCCAGAAAGGGATCTCAATGCCGACGTCGCATGACCCATCTTGGCAGCTACCCAAAGAAGAAAAAACACTGTTACCTGTCAGCACAGAGGCATCAAATCCCATGTCTTCTATGGCAGCTCTTAACTCTTCTCCACTAGTGACAGCTGGATCATAGTGTATGGTCCCAGTACTGCCAGCTAGAGAAACTGCTACACGCTGCACTCCTTGCCTCTGTGATAGGGCCCCTTCTATGGACTGTACACAAGACTTGCAGGTCATGCCATCAATCTTAATAACAGCCGTATGTGTCATGCCTCGTGGTGGCTGTCTGATGACATTGTATGTGAAAGCACCTGAGGGAGATGCTGCTGTATTTGCTTCTGAACCATTAAGGAGGCTTACTTTAAAGTTTCCAGGTGGGAGGGATTCAATAGCTTGCTGCAAAGCTGACAGGGTCATTAAATCTGGGCTATACTGTACCACAGCACATTTATGCTCCAAAGACACTTTAATACTTTTTATGCCAGGAAGATCTGATATATTTCCTTCGATGTTTCTGACACAGGACTTGCAGTGCATGCCCTCTATCTGTAGAGTCACTGTTGCTGCGCTACCCATCTTGGTGACCAGAGGATCCAGCCCATCACTCTCGAGACTTGCAGGTGTCTCCCTGGGATTTGCATTCTGCAAGCGCTGGAAATCAAGGGCACCCAGCTTCAAAGGGGCTGATTTACTTTTAATGGTGCACTCATACCCCAGGTCACTGATGTGTCTCTTGAGGTCATCAGGCTGAATGATATAAGGATGGTAAACAATAATTGCTTCTTGGTTATCAAGTGACACCTTGATTTTTGCTACACCGTGCAGTTTCCTTATCTTTCCTTCAATGTTGGTGACACAGGATTGGCAGGTCATGCCTTCTACTCGAAGCTTAACCATTGCTTCTTTTGAGCTCGGCAAATCTACAGTCGCTGTTGTCAACTTCTCTTCTGCTATGTTGGCATCAAAGCCCATATCCAGAATTTCCTGGCAAATCTGCTCAGGGCTTATTTCCGACTGCAGATACTTGATAACAGCATTGTTCTCCTCAAGGGAGACTTTAATTCTCAAAATGCCCTTCACCTTGGAAATTCGGCCTTCTATCGACTGCACACATGATTGGCAAGTCATTCCCACAATGTTGACTACCACAGTATGCTCTTGGGAGGGTGGAGAGGGCATGGTTTCAGAACTCTCCTCATAGCCCATGTTGTCAAAAGCAAAATTATGTTTCATTGTAGGCTTCAGCTCACAACCAGGAGGAGAATCAATGCTGGACAAAGCCTAAGGAGAAAGTGGAAAAGTAAAAATAAATGCATGTATCTTCAGCCCTGTAAAAGCAACAACAGTCTTCATATGCTCTCAAGCACATACTAGAAGTGCTCTCAAGTTAGTCTATATGGCCAAAACCCTTTAAAACATTATTTTACACTTTGATACATTACCAGTGAGTTATGTCCATGATGATGAATCAGGTTTCTGACAGTCTCTTGAGCAGCAATTTAGAAAATACTGACTAGAGTTATAAAAGCAGAATTGAATCAATATTCCTACCCCAATCAAGTAATTTAAAACTTGAGTTCTCTGCAGCCACAGGACACTTCCATCACACAGCCTAAGCTGCTCTTCAGAGCACACTGACACTGGCACAGTGGGTGACACTAGAGTGTGCTGACTGCCTCTCCAAAAAGGTCATAAACTGACCCAGTTTGGCCAACCTTCTACTTTCCCAGTAGGAGTTCAAACCAAACCAAAGAAAACCAAAAAGCCCAAGAAAACAGAATCCTGATTTTTCCAGAAGCCTGAAACAAGATGGTGCAGGGAGGGTCAGCTGCATCATATTTGAAGAGCTATTTGCACGCACTCAAAGACCTGGGCTCTCTGCATTTAACATATAATACTTTTCACTTGAAATCCATCTCTAACAAAGACCTTGAAAGACACAGAACTGTAAGCAGATATTTTCCCCATGGTTTAATTTTATTTACCTACTTGTGAGGCACCTAAGACTATAAATTGTGCTACAGTAATTCACTGATTTGATCCAACACTGATTTTCAGGGTGGCCAGTACTGAAATAGGCCAGCCAGAAGTGAACTATCTCTCAGTCAGATCACAGGCTCTGCAACACTGGAACTCTACAGCTGAACACATTCAATTCAACTGAAAATGAAATATTTTTACAAAAATAGAAGTGCCAATGCTTCTCACAGAACAAGTACTGAGAGCACAGACTGTCTCCAATTGCTGAAGGCATGTGATGAGAAAGATTGAAAAGGGCAGGGACAAGTCCTAGATTGTCAGCTTTCATGGAAAGAATATGAAAATCCATGTCCATGATTTAAGGCAACTTTAAATACTAAAGATATAGATGAAAGCTACTAGGATAAATCTTTCTCTTGCCTGCAAAGCCTTAGGCTCTCTGACATTAAATAAAACACCTGATGCTGAGCATTACTGCAGGGAGAGCATGGAGAAAGGCCCACTGGAACAGGCTCAGTACTGCAGCTCCTGTTCCTATGACCCACAAGAAAATTCCCTTCTCAATACCACAGCATGGATGAAAAGCCTTTAGGCTGCTTAGTAACACTAGACTGCATTCAGTTCATTTGATGCAGTATTCAAAGTTCATTAACTTGATTTTGTTTCATGCTTAGACAGCTTGGGAATAATGAGGTCTGGGGTCACAACCAAAACAGCAAAAATTTAAGATGAGAAATTTGCTTTCAGCCTTTTCTATACTGTATTTGTTAGAACAGGAGGAGGAGGAAGGAGCAAGTTCAACTCTTCAAGATTATGGTGCAGCCCCTCAACTATCCTGGCAGCAAACTCTCCCTCCTGCTCCCTCCCCTTCTGCTTGGCCTCATGGCTGCACTCCAGGGATGCCAGGAAAGAAAAGTCAGAAGAATATTTTAGCCCCAGCATCCCCTTTTGCCTCCTCCTCCCACAGGCCTGGCAGCATCCAGGACACTGCTCTCCTTGCCCTTCCCTTACCAAAAGTTAGTGAAATCTCAAACATACACAAGCACCTCCTTTCAAAACAAAGCATTAACAGTTAATCAGACTTCCCTGCAAAGGTGGTGCCCTGATTAAGGACCACACAAAGACAACCAAGACACCCCCATTCTTGTGTTCTTCTATTATTGTGACTTCCCACAATTTGAAATAATAACCTGGCCTTGTGTATGGGGGAAAAACCCAGTCTGAAAACAGTCTCCCAACTACCACATTTCAAATGTGGCCTAAATTCAAATTCACATTTATTGTAAATTCTGCCTCAAGATGTGTTATATGAATATTGTCCATCATCCTCTCTTCCCTGCCCCCAGTCCCCCCAGGACACTGCTTGCGGTGGTCTGCTCTTACCAAAAACACCTGGTGAAATCTGTGTGACAGTTACAGAAGGTCCCCTGTGCATGTACTTTGGCTCACAGGACAAAGGTATTCTGCCTTCTGGGAGGCAGTGCCGTCACGAGGGAGATGCAGTGATCACCACGGAGTCAAAGTGGGATAAGAGGAAGTTTAATTTTTCTTACAGCTTATACAGATTTCTAGAAAAGAGACCACAGTGGAAGACTGAGGTTCAACCTCTTCACTTCCACTGGTCTAAGAAAGTGTCCGCCAATTGTCCTTTCACAGAAAGGAATGTAAATAAGATAAAGAATTCTGTAAACATTTCTTTGTTTACATGAAATTTCT